>VZRQ01000209.1:90001-126782 GCA_013397975.1 Machaerirhynchus nigripectus | reverse complement strand
TTTTTCTTTTTCTTTTTCTTTTTCTTTTTCTTTTTCTTTTTTTTCTTTTTCTATTTCTATTTCTTTTTCTTTCTCTTTTTTCTTTTTCTTTGTGTAGCCAACTCTGAACAGAACTAGAAACAAAATGTTCTAGTGCCCAGGTTGAATTTGCAGCCCACACTAGCCCTTATATCATCATAGATATGCTATCATTAGTCCCTAGGGTAACTCAGATATGTCTACAGAAGTGGTAATCAAAGATCTGAACTGTTAGATAAACATGTCATTGGTCACACTGACCCGTAATAGAAGTAATAACTGTAAAGCTAAAATTGTGATCACTTTATGAATATGTTTTTCTTGGAACATGGAAAAGTATAATATAGCTTATATTAATGGTGTACTGCATGTATGTGTAAACATAAAGTTACTTGATGAATTTCTAAAGGAACTAATACTAATAAAGTGTGGGTTGAAAATGAATGAAGAAGTTGCTAAATGACAATAAAATCAAAGCTATTGCTGTGTACAGATATAATTTGTCAATGTCTTGCTGTATTGATGAACAAAGTTTATAGCTGATAATTGTTTTGGTTCAGATAAGGAGTGAAATATGTTGGTACTATTCATAAACATCTTGGCGTGTTGCAATATGGAACTTGTACTGGATTTGCATAAGTCAGACTAGAGCATGCAGGAATTAGCACACCTCCCAGTGCCTTTGACAATGACGCAGAGCTATGCAAATAACAAGAGTTTAAAGCAGAGCAAGGTAAATGTGTTAAAAAGTGAAAAATAGTTTGCATTCAGAGACATTTTTTGGAAATTATGAGAAAGGCTGCTTCTCAGGATTCCTTCTCTCAAGAATTTTTTTTTTCTTTTTTCTTGAACATAGCTGAACAGTAGTTTTATTTCTAGTACTAAGGTATAAATAGCATAAGTATGAAGGAACTGTGATTATTTCCTTTTGATTAAAATATCATGGCCATGGACAGATGAAAATAAGAACCTGTGCCCCAGTTTCTCTGATCGGTTTATTTTAGATGTTTCTTTCTCCCAAAAACTTTCATTTCTTTCAAAGGCAGAACAATCTTTGTGAGAGAAATTATGTGGTACCTAATGCTGCATAAAAGAGTTCCAGTCAATTACTATCCGATTTTTTTAATATACTCTTTGCAATACTGTTGCAGTTTACTTAATTAGTGAGTTTGCATTTCATTGGCATATTTGTGTTTCCTTGGTTTATCTAATGAGGGTATCTGACTCTTCCCAATCTCCTGAGACAATGGGAATTTCACTGAGTCTTGAAAAGGAACAAAAACTTTTCTCTTCAGATTTGTCTTTATAATCATCAAGGGTTTTTCAGCAATCCTGTTGCAGTTGTCTCATATATATCTTCAAAAATAGTTACAGCTTTTTCGTACTTCTATAAGAAACAAAAAGAGCAGCTATGTTCTGAGCTAGTTTGTCATGGTTCTTCTAAAAGCAGAGAAGAAAATCACTTAAATGTTTAAAACAACCATTCCCTTCTCTCTCACTGCATTCCACAGTTTTTCCCTTCCCCTCTCCCTCATTAAAATCTGAAGTCATTCACTGTCAGCCTTTTCAGCAGGAGGTTAGGGGCTATGTGTTAGCCACAGGTGAAATAAGATCCAAAGCGAATCTTGCAGTCCAGGTTTTACATCCTTTCATGACCATCAGTCATGATGAATGGCACTGGAATAATTTGTTTTGAAATATAGTCATGATTGTACAGAGCTGATATTATTTTCAATTGCTGTGAAAATCTTTAACAGGTTTATGACATTTCACATTCGCTGCAATAACTGTCAGAACTGTTATATAGTCCTTGAAAGATAATAGTAAACAGAATTACCTATGATGTGGTTATGTTTTGAAATTTCATTTTCTAGTGACAATTTTCTATGATTACAGCTTTAGTAATCTGTAAGCAAATACAGAAACAAACAGGCCACAAAATGCAGAATATTAAAATAGCTAAAGTAATACATGCAGACTGCAGATACCATAGTCTCCCTTCAATTTTAAAATTTAAGTTTTACTTCTCATGACTGAGGCTACACTCCTGTGAGTGTTCTATCTGGATCTAACATCATGTATCAGGATACCTTATCTGAGAAAAATATTGTTATTTTTGTATCTTGGTGCTCTTCTTTGCTTTCTTTCCCAGGCACGTGGCTTTTTGAGAAGCAACAGTAGATGATAAATTCATTGTCTGGTTATAGAGACATTCAGCAAAGCCAGAGGGGACTTAATGAATTCCTTTTAGGCCTTTTGCATCCAACATATACTCACATATGAGTGATAATCTCAATTTGTCAGGATTGCAATACAGAAAACTGTGTGGCTCCATTTCTGTAAAGAATAATTCTGAATTCTGTGAATTGTTAGGATATGGTTGAGTACAGCCCAGTATCAAAGGAAAAATGGGTTGTAATATTTTTACAATCTTTTTGCTAATTCTATTGAAGCCAAGATTGTCTCTTTTTGAAATATTAAATCACTGCTGTTTCTTGTACGCATTTTTCATTTTCTCTCTTTTTTTTTTCCCGCTCATATTTCAAGATTTCTTTCAGTTCTTTTGCAATATAGTCAGAATTCTAGAATTTTAAGTCACTCTGTATATCATTAATGGAATTATAGCCTACTAAATTGATATTGGTCATAATTTTCCATGCTCCCATAGCATCAGACCTTCATGCCTGGTATTTGCTGGCACAGTGTTTGACAGTAGGGACCCAGGGAATTCAGAACAGAATTTAGCTCATCACATACCATTCTTTAAGTGAGATTTTAGTTATTGGTGTGAAATGAGGTCTGCTTTAGCAAACGGCAACAACGCTCTGCTGAAGACATAATTAATGTCTGTGCTAAAATCCCTAAGGGATGAGTATCACTGTCTGGGTACTAGATGCTGGCTTGGCCATGATATTTATTGGTCTTCTGTCTTTAATTTGCTTTTGGTAACTAGGACTTCTATCGTGCAGCTGCGAGATACTTTGGAGAGTTGTTGATTTACCTTGGTCTTTTGTAACAGAAATTTATTGTGAGCCATTTTATGGCTTTTGCTTGTTCAAGTGGAATACAGATAATGCAATCTTGTAAAGCACTTGGTTTCAATTCCCAATCTTTGTCATAACTCACTGGAACTATGAGGCTTTGTGGGGATTTTATTGGTTGGAGGTTTTTTAAGGATTTGTTCAGCCGTCTATATTACAAGCATAATGTCATCCAAATATATAATTTTGATGATAGTGTTGATATATGGTAAAGGTTTAATGGGAAAGAAGGGGAAAAAAAAGAGTATTCAAGTGTGGAATCTTGAAAATCCATCGTCTGCCATGTCCCCAGGACAAATTTTCTGTTTTCTATTGCCGAGTGTTTTAATGATGAAGGAAAAAGTGGATAATAGTGATTCAAAACACAAATAAGAAATCAATAAATATATTTCTTATCTTTTTACTTCTCTTGGTCTGTAGTTGATCGATGCCAGCATGTGATCACATGAACTGCAACAGGATTTTAATCAAGTGTGCAGAACTGGACATGATCCTGAAAGACTGAAAATTTATATGGGGAAAAAAAAAAGGATCAAAGTGACACAAAAAGAAGAGAAGAGAAGAGATTTCTCAGACTTTATATTTTGACGTGCAAAGTCAATATTCCCTATCCAGTTTTGTCTGGACAAGCCTAGGAATATTAGTCAATAAGTTGCTATTTTTCCTATTAAAAATACTACCTTTTCAATTGATCAACAGTGTGACTATTTCCCTAAAACGTAAATAGATATAGCAATAATTTACTCTGTGTGGGCTTTCCAAAAGCTTGACAAATTGAGTCATTAGTTAGTAGGGATAGATAGAACCCCAATGTGAGTTTTAATGATATTTCTAATGATTTTCAGAAATCAGATTTTTTACTAAACATGTGCAAACTGTTGTGCATTATAAAAGGTCAAGGCTGATGCCAGAGTTGTTACCTACATTGATACTTTGAGCAGTAGTCCAGTTTTATTCTGCAACACAAATTAGGCATCAGGCATATTGCAAACTGTCCTAAATACAAAAGCAAGTACTCACTGTTAGCATCATAAAATTAATATTAATTTGTACCTGAAATGAAGTATTTTAATAGAGATTGCTAGAATTTTAATCCAAAATTATGTTTGGGATGTGGAAGAGCTTCACAGTCCATTTCTTATTTGGGGTAAATCTTCATAGCTTCACTGGACCTGTGTTGGATATCCTGATGATATCTATTTCAGTAGGAAACTTATTGTGTCTTATCATGAATTCTTCTGAGAGGCTGCTAGTAGGCCTGTGACACTCCTTACAGTCCTTACAAGAGCAAGTCTCAAAGCATTAAAAAAAATAACTTTGTTAGGGACACTATCTCTGTGATGGATGGCACCACCTTATTCTCGATGCTCATAAAATTGCAAGAAAAGCATTCTGAGTCACAAGATTTATCATTTAACTCACAAGATTTATCATTTGCTTGTGTGCAAAAAAAAAAAAAAGGGAGCATAAAAATTACTTTATTAAGGTCATAGTCCAGCAAAGCTGGTAAACAGACATTTAAATTAAAGCAGCTGGGCAGCTCCAGTGATGTTAATTGGGCTTCCTTACATAATCAGGTGTTTAACTATTTACTGAGGTGAAGGACTTAACTGCCCCGCTATATGTTTTATGTGTTCCTCTTGTCCAACTTCTGCATTGGAATGAGTATGTAATTAGAATGAAAGTCAGTCATGTTCTTGTCAATTAAAAATTCAAATGAGTTAAAATATTAGGAGTGCAGGAAGTGGTCCTTGATACACCAGCTATTTTATTTTCACATGCAAAATGCTCACCACAGAGCACGCTACCTCAGCCACACTACCTCGGCCAAAAGGAACCCCTTCTCCCTGGAAGAGATCCCTTCCCTCCTCTTCCCCTCCCCTCCTCCCTCCATCCCCGGCAAATGATGTGAAGTGATATGGAATAACCTCTGAGTCCTGGCCATGCCTCCTCCTGGATACTGCAAAAAATTAACTCTGTCCTGGCCAGAACCAAGACAGTCACATCCTTTGTTCACAATGATTGAATACAAAAATTCCCCTGTAACTATTCAGCATAATTTTGGACAGAGACATAAATTACTAAGAAGGTTGTAAATCTTTATTACTAACTGCAAAGATCCTTCTTTGCTTTCATTTTGATCACATTTCTGATAATTTAGTTGGAGGATGGAACACTTCGGTGGCAGCTACCTGGGAAGAACGAGAGGCATTTTTACTTCAGTGCACATGAATTGTCTCATACCTTTATCAATTTACATAGTTTTAACTCTTAACATAATTGTATTGTTTTCCAGATTATTGGAATAATAATGAAAATAACTAATTTCTAAGTATTTAAATTAATATCTCAGTCCCTTCTATGTGGAATCTCTCTGAAAACTCATAATAAATTCTCATATGGTTTAATAGGACTTATTCAACAGTTGTGGATACTAATACAGTTATTACTCAGATTTTAATTTTATCCATGCCAATGAAACTTTACGGAAAATAATGTGTCAAAATTGTTAACTGTTAACATCCATGGTTTCATTTTATGCCAGTTTTACAGTTTTGTTTGTTTTAAATAAATTAAACAGTATCACAGTACAAAGAACTGCATTACTTTTAACTGTTTTGAAGAAGAGATCAAATTCTGGATTTGGCTTGATTATGCTGAGGACTGTGATTTCTTTTCTAAAACTAAAATCCTTTATTCTTACTAAAATCCTTTTCTTCTGGTTCCTCTGCCCGTGAAGGAGGCTGCAGCAGGCAGTGGAAGTGATTCTGTAACACCATGATGGTCTCCTGTTCTTCTGAGCTGGAGCAGGCTCCCTTGCCCTCACTGGCCATCCCCAGTAAGCGTTGCCTGCAAGACTGGTTTCTGTACTTGGCCCAAAGGAGAGGCAGGAGTACTATCAGCAAGGGGAGTCCAAGGAGCAAGTGGCCCCCAACACTGCATTCCCATCCTATGGCTGCCTGAGCTCCCTGCTCTAGTCATGTTGGACCAAGCTGGGACTGCAGCACGCAGGGGAGAGAAAAGGGAGAAAGGCAATGCTGCAGTGCTAGAACTAGCACCAGGAGTGCAGAAAAGGCCATAACTGATCAGAAATATGGAAATACATTTATATGACAAAAGGTCCTTCCCCATCTCCCTCCCCAAGTGGCCCAGAATTTGTGAGAAGAGATGTAGATGTAAGAGCCTTGTTTTGTACATGCAACCCAAATAGCAAAAGTGAACACATTTTTAAGTATGTCTTAACTAGTATATTTGAAGTTTCAGCAACATCCTTTCAGGTTTATAGATTCCTTAACAAAACATTATAGCATCTGAAAATAAATCATGAGGGTACTGAACGTAGAGAAATCTTTCTATGCTGTCTATAGGAAGCCACTGGAAAGCAAATGGGAATAAAAAAAAAAAGGTCCTCTTTGGTTTTTCAGCCTTTCCTTTGAAGTGTCATTAATGATTATTTGCTACTGGAATTATTCAGGGCAGTGCTCTTTATTGTCCTTCAGGTATACACATGTTTAATTGTTTCAATTACATTTACAAATTACCATTTAGATTTTTTTTCCAGGATTCACTGCTCTTTTTTCAGAGGCTTGTCTTGCATACCTCTGATGACGTAGTTGTTTTCTTTGAACTGTTCTAGCCCCCAAAAAACCAAAAATTTTTGTCCAATAAATGTCAACAGTGAAAGGATTAAAATAAAAATGCTAATAGGAATTTAACTATCAAATGGTACACCCTTCACTGTATCCAGAATCCTTAATGCCTTAATACACATTTCTTTGAAAAATTGCTTTTCTATGAACTATCTTTGCTCAAAGCAAGTGTTTTTCATTGCTGAAAAGTTGTTTTGATAGTGCTGAGACTGCCCTTTCCTAAGTAGTCAGTAAAATGACATGAGCTAGTAAAGTACCTCTCAGCAGCAGATTCCCTGAAATCTTCTATTTAAATTAATCCCACTGCAACTTTCAATGTTCTTGATCATTCTGTCTTTTAGGGCAAGTCTATTCTACAGTTAGGATAGTTCTGCTAATTAATGGTGTGAATTTAAAGAGCATTAAATTCTTATATGTAAGTCTCTTCCCTTCCCTCAAAGAGATGAAGCTAAAGCAGATTATCACTACCTGTCTTTTGAATGAGATAATCAAGGAGGTATTTAGCACATTTTATATTCACATCTTTAACTACCACAGATTAATTTTCTTTAGAACACAAAACAAGGGACTTGTAAATTCTAAACTTTTAATCACATTATGACTTCCATAACTAACCATTTTTCTATTACTTTTAATTAGAAAGTGTTTCTAAACTGCATTCTATATTTTATCAATTTTGTTCCCAAGGGATATCAAGATGTTACCAGCAACCTTACTTTATGTGAACAATGAACTATTCTATTTCGCTTTCCTGAACTCATTTGCTTGTTCCTAAAACGTTTCATATTACGAAGAAATAAAATTCAGACGGTGATGAGATTAGAGAAATGCAGATGAGGAGTACAGTATAATGACACAAAGAACAATTGTGGCAGCCCAAAGGGTGAATGGAACCAGTATTACAAATAAAAGGAGAAAAAATTGAGGCAATTTTAATTAAAGTCAAAAGTACAGACAATACCAAGACAAAGATTATATTCAATATTCCTTTTATTATGTTATCCTTGTAATGTAGGACTTTAATGTAGAATAATGGATTTAACATAGGATGTATCTAACGTCACTTTGGTCTGAAAACAAATTAACAGAAAATATTATAGTGGTGGATTAAATGAAAAAAAAAGTCTTCCTTATTTCTTTAAAAAACGTTGGGTCTCTTTCTCAGACATATTTCTCACTGGTTGCCGGTTTTTTTAACGGACTCAAAGAGTAAATGAAGATGCAAGCACCTTTTCTAATGAAAATGTAAGAATGGAAGTAGGCACTGAGATAGGATAGAGAAAGGACAAAAAAGAAAGCCGCAATATCAGCATGATTTTTCTGAGGTATTTGTTATTGGATAGAAAGTTCTAGAGTTGTGTTACCTCATATTTGCTTTGGAAGTAGGTTTCTTTCTCTGGAAAGAATAAATTATTATGCATTTAAGCTGGCATTTCTATGTTTCTTCTTTTTCCTTTTTTAATTTCTTTTTTAGAATTTTTTCTCCTTTTTCCTTTAATTCCTTAATCATCCGTGAAAGGAATGAAATAATTCAATTGCTGTAGCTTTTTAAAAAATAAGTTACTAAATTTTGTATGTGTTTGAGAAGCCAAAACAGCTTTAAGAGAAGAGATGAAATGTGATTAAAACTGTTGTTTTCAACTTTTTCTGGTCAGGCTCCAAAGTAAAGGGAATATTTGGATTAATGAGTACATTGGTAATTTTCCTCAAAATAATCTTATGGACCCCTTTAAAAGGTGAAAGATGATGGATAGACATGGTATCAGGGTGGTTTCAGAAGTTTCCACTGCAATGGCTTTCCTGAAAAGGTAGGACCATGTTTTATGGATTGTTCACATACGGCTGTCTCTGTGGGGGTTTTGTGCTCTCGCTCTCCTTTTTCTTCCTTTCTAGATGAAACCAGCCTTCTTTTTTTTCTAAATTCTCAATAGGATTTTATGTAATTCAGAGCTGTACATTTGTACAGAGAGCTGGGGGAATAATGCTTCCAAGAATCCGTAGCTTTCTCAAACTGATCAAGCATGAGCATTTTAAGTTTCATTGAAATTCAAGGGGAAAGGAGAAGTTAGAAGACACTACAGAATCAGTTTCCAGGAAGGAGAGTAGCATTTTGCACAACTAATAATTTACATAACCAGTTTCATTTTGTTGCTATAATAATTGTAATTATAAACAGAAATCTTTAGTTAATTTAATTAAATTGAAGTAATACGACATTGTATAGGACAAATGTCATTTGGTAAAAAATAAGTTATCCAGTACTTATAGCTTACTCATACATTGGTGCTAAATTTAGAATGTGCTGATTGTGAAAGCTTTAAAGCTGAATAGAATCAAAGAAACTAATTTTATTCCAAAACTCTTCTATAATTGTTCAGGTTAGAACGCTGAGTGAAATCTCTTTCCTTCCCTATGTATTATTCATGCAGGCCTAAAACTGGCCCTCTGTGACCATGAAGACTGTTCTTTTTAAATTCTAATGTAGTCCTATTCTTATGTACTGAATTATGGAGCCATCAGATCAGCACCCATGGAGTGAGGAATTTAAGATGATTAGAATTCTTAATGATTAGCTCCACAGTGTAAGTTCTACTTTGGCTCATTTGTATGGAAAAATGCTTCTGATGCTCAGCAAATGCCCTACTGTTGTATTTTAATGAACTGAATTTTAACTTCATATAGTTTTAAAAAATCTGCCACACCTCCCCTCCAGAATTTTTAATGGAAAAAGGAAGGAATGAGGATTAAAATTTTAGCATTCTTGTCTGAATTCAAGAAGAATTGCTTCTCTAAGGGGGCAAAATATTAAGGACACTCTTCACTGATTTACAATTGATAAAAAAGGTACATTTACAAGTGTTTTGAACATTTCCACAAAGCTAGTTTTCTATCATAAAATGCACATTGGTGACCTATTTTATTTAAAAAGCATAGATTTTACAGTATTTGATTTTTCTCCTCTTAAAAAAAAAAAGCAGGATAATGCTCAATTTGAAGAGCAAAACTAGCTTTTATATATTTATCAATTATTTTTCCATTAAAAATAACTTATATTTGTGTGTATTAAAAGTATAAAATGTAAGGTGATTATATATAACTAAGGTTTTCTATGTATAAGTATATAAAATATACATCCAAGTAATAGATATAATTTATTTGAAATTTAATTGTGTATTACGTAATTATAATATATAATGCAATATTCAAAGTAGACTAAATGATATAAAATTTTCTTTTCTCATCCATTTCAATTTTCCTATATGATTTATGTAATTTTTTTTCTCTAGGTTCAGGTTTGTACTAGAAAAAAGTAAATAAAAAATAAGTTTTCCCTTAAAGAAAGGTCATTCTCTGAATGACTGAATTTACTTGCCCTCATTTATGTCAGTGCAATCCTTAAGTTAGCTGATTTGCATCAATGAATAGAATAATTGACTTAAGGCAACTGAGAACAAAATTTCTTACCCTAACCTTCCTGGAAGTCAGTTTAATTTTCCAGTGTTAGTAATTTTATGCCCCACATAAACTTTAACAGTTAGAAATATTCAATTAGGTGTATTTCAGTGACTGTGATTTTACTTCTTAGTTTCATTCAATTATCTTTCCCTTCACATTTTCTCCCCCTGCCCACTCCAAGATTTAATCTATCCAGAAAGTACTGCTGCACCTATTGACTCACAGATCATGCAGGCTTGTCAAATGTTGGGTTCATAACCAAGTTAGCTGTTCAATGCTTGTAGGGGAAGCAATCATTTGCTGCTATAAATAAATGCTGAATTAGGCATTCCTTTCCACCCATGAGGCTTATGCTTTTGTTCGGCCTATACACCTTTTTTCTGTGATCGGATCATGCAATAAGAGCACCAGGAGTGTGTAAAAATAAATGTGATGTGTTTTGCGTGACTTGATTTTTGCTGTTCAGCACTATAAATCAGCTGGGAAGCTAAATATTCAATAGGAAGAAGTGAACTAGCAACGCTAAAAAGTGAAATAGGGGAAAATTACAACCTTCAGAAAAATCAGTCAAGCCTTTGGAGTTCTTGAACTAATTGTTTCAAAACTGAATAAGGAAATAATTTCTATGCAGAAAGTCCAGTATGACTCCTGAAAGTAAAGAATGTTATATAAAACATGGGTTTGTCTTTGTGTAGGTATTTTTACATGAAAAAAGGGATGTATTCAGTTTTTTATTGTGGGGGGTTGACCCCAGCCAGCACCTTTGCAACTACCCAGTCATTCCCATTTCTGCCCCAGCAGGATGGATGAGAGGATCAGAAGGGGAAAAGCTGAAAACTTGTGGGTTGAGATAAAGACAGTTTAATTGGTGAAGCAAAGCTGTGAATTCCAGGCAAACAAAACAGGAATTGCCTCCCTCCTTCCCACCAGCAGGCAGATGTTTAGACATTTTCTGGAAATCATGGCCTCAGCATGGGCCAGTGTTACTTGGGAAGAATATGACATGATTACTAATGTGCACTTCATTGGGTTTTGTTGAAATACCCACTTATAAATCCACCTACTGCAGCATGAGACTAAAGAGTTGATTCACACAGAGCTAAAATCTGGACACATCAATTTTGGATTTTTAACCTAGATGTGAGTCCTCTTAAAGAAGTTTAATACTTGCTTCTAGAAATTGTATGAGTGAGAAATTATATTAACCATAAAAAGAATATGTCATGGTATAATTTACAGAAGAAAGGAGCAGAAATAAGAAAAAGGGAAGATTTTACTTAAACAAACTAAATCTCTAAAAGGTTTAAGCATGTAAACAAAAAGATAAGACAAGCATTTCCCTCATTTTATTTTGCAAGATGTAAAATGGGTCGCATAAGAGGTATTGGGTTTTTTCCCCACTTTCTCAAATCTTTTCCAATTACTTGACCACTTCAAACACAGTTCAGAACCAAAAATATCATATGTTAGTGGGATTTTTTTTTCAAAAGTGTTTATTTTTAGAGGAATTGGCTATATGAGCTAGACAACTGAAAATTTTGATGTCCACATGCAGAAAAAACCCCAAAAATAATAACCTCAAGTTATTACTAATCTATATTTTTAAAAATTTTTTCATTAGTGTGGATTTTATTCTACTTTTTTTGTACTCTTTTCCTCTTTTAATTCACATAATATCTTTTTTCCTTCTGTTTTCTAAACACCTCTCATTACAAATTATTTGCTGTCTCTATCCATTTACTTTTTTATTCTTTTATTGTTTCTGTTAAGTGTATAATAGTTTCCTGTATCTATTTTTGTTTTCATGTTTAATAAAATTGTTTCCAATATTATTTGCCAATTTAAACGGTCTCTAGCTATTTTTTCTGGTAATCTCTATCTCTCTCCAGTATCTTGGCTGTGTTTCCTCATTTCTCTGTCTTTCATTCTTCTTTCCACAGTTCACATACACATTTATACAGATAATATCTCTTTTTTTTTTCTCCCAGGTACTGTCTCTGTTTTTCCCATTTTGTTTTACTTCAGAGGTATTTTCCTGTGATTGCTCTTTCCACTAATGAATAGATCATGAGGCTGTGTGTTGAAAGTATTCAAATTCCAGTAACCTTTTTTCAGTCTTGTACGTACTGAATACTAAATTGATACAGGTCTTGCTCCCAAATTCAAGCTCCAGTGGGATTCTTCAGCTGCAAAATAAAGTACAGAACCTGATGGAACAATGAGCTGAAATATAGGGAGGTAACATTTGTAGACAGTCTATTTTAATAGATATTTTGAAATCTTTTTCTGTGATTTTTTAAAGGAATGGCATGCTCATCACAATTCTACAGCTTACTATCTTCTTGATGCAGGAAGAGAAAAAGAGACACAGGATAGCCAGCCATCTATTTTTTTGTCAAAGGGAACGTTTCAAAAAGATGAAATGCCTGAACTCTGTGGAAGTCTACTTTCAGTTTTACTTTTAAAAGATAAGATCAAGCATCTGCCAAAATACATTATTCACAGTGAAACATTTCACTGGTTCTGCACTGGAGATACCTTGAGGCCTATATCTTCTGGCAGTATTACTGCAGCAGCAGAACTGACAAGAGGGAAGGGTTATTTACAGTCATTGGGAACAGCTCTTCCCTGACGATGGGCAAGCTTTTGAAACTGAACTTGTATATTGGAAAATGGAGAGAATTTCCTATGTATGTTTTATCTCAAAGGACAGCAGGGAGCTGCAGTGAATATTTTTTTTCCTCTGATTTTGTTATCTGGTGACATGACCTATTTAGTTAGTTTTTCTTTCTTAAAAAAGAAAGTAAATCTCAAAAATCCCATTTAAAAACAAAACCCAACTCCCACTGAAATTAAAAAATTAAAATCATTAAAAAAATTAAATCACTCTCTTCTACATCTTATAATCTCTTCAATAAGCATAAATTTACCTTTTTGCTTTTCAGTGCAGCAAAAATTCAGTGACATGGAATAGACCTCCAACTGGGTCTAAAGTTGAATTTAACTCTTGGCTGTGATGGATTTTCAAAATTTAAGAAACAAGTAATATCTAAACATACTATTTAAAAAAAAAATAATCCTGCTCACATCACCTGTATAATGTGTCATGTAAGACCTTAAATTTATTAGGAATTTGTAGAGAAACCTAGAGACTGAAAAGAAGTAACTACCCTAAATAGTTAACCATTTAGGGAAGAGTTAGTTATTGAATCCTGCCCAGGTTCTTCTTGGCAGGTCTGGCAGTTCTAGAATAGTCAGTCCTAGGCTGGTCAGACAGCTGAGATCATACCCCTTAAATTTTAATGCTCTGAAATTTGTTTTCTGGTACTTTGTTCTCACTTGTTATCATCAGATTTTGTTTTTTCAAGAAGCAGAGCCTCTGTGCATTTGTTATTTCAACATGGGTTACAGAGAGGCCAGAATACTTGATATGTCTTAGAAGCACCAATTAGAGTTCATATGGAAATGAGAGGCTCTGGTTGAAAAATAAGTTACATTTTTCCAACTAAAAACTACCCAAGGAGGTGTGTTAGATGAGGGAAATTAAAATCGGAAAAGAATTTATATAAGATACGTAAGTTCATAAATGCCAATTGCTTCTAATTAACAAAATAACTATATTTTCAGTCATAAATACTAATTAAATTATGTAGTGCTTAATATCCTTGTTTGCATAAGTAACAAAGATATAGAGTATTTATAAGTCTTACCTGAGATGAAATATGAAGTTTTGTTGTGCCAAATTTGAGCTAGTCGTCCTTGTTCTCTTTATAGCCAGGGGAAATAAACAAGCATGCAATGACTTACGCTAGCCTAAAACAACAATCTAAGTAAAGAAAAGCCACTTTAAGTGGTTCTTTTTTAAAGGTTTATGCCTAGATTATAGAGGAGTCTAAATAGATTAGATTATGGCCAAATGAAGTCCTTACATTTTAAACAGCTGGAGTTAAGTGGGGTCTCATTATTAGAAAGAAATGAGTGATGCTATCAAAGGAAGAAAATTCAAATAGATTACTCAATGTCTTTTGGTTATGATATAGTTTTATAAATGTAAAAACTGTGGCATTAAACACTGCTGTTCAAGTGCATTTACAGAAAGCAAATAAAAAATTTAAAGCACTTCTCCTGCTCCTTTTTTGTTACAACTAGTCATAAAGGAAGCACTGATTCCTTTCTAACAGATCACAAAACAACACTTGGTGTTAGCCAGCATAATTAAATGATATCTTGTTGCTACACTGACCTGTCTAACAAATCTGAGATTACATTGTTTGTCTCATCCAATTTCTATAAATGGATGACAAAGTGATTCAGAGGAAGTGACACATTTCATCCAGCAAGGAAAAATTATCAAAGTTTAATTAAGAAGATTTTAAGTATTTACCAAGTGAAATACAAATATCTCCATTCTTATGTGATCACAAAATGTGTTACACAAGTCCATTACACATACAAATTGATAATTCAGGTAAGTTTTAGAATTATTGTTATTACTCAGTGGTTTCGTCTGCACATGACAATTGTAGGCTCAATTCAAAATATTCTCTCACAGAAAGCACTAGTCAGTATTTTATAGATCTGTTTTAAACTAAATTAAATGAACTTTAGAGACAGACAAAGTGTTTTGATAGTTAGATTTTTTCTTAATCATGATGGAATAGCATGATTAATAGAAAACCTTGCTTGAATATTGTTGCTTTGTGTTGAATAGACATTCACCATAGCACTGAATTTGCATAGGTAATCTCTATATGTTTATTTACTTGAGGACAAAGTCAACTTTTGTGCTACTTTCTATACCAAGATTCTTCAAAATACAGACAATTTCTATCCTAATTATTTTTATCTGAAATGAAATAGAAGGTGAAACAAGCCTTCACACAGAGAGAGCACAGTTAACATTCTAATGGAGCCATCCTCTGAATATATTAAGCTGGGTAGAATGGCGAAATCATACAATAAATAGCATTAATATTTCTGAAACATACACATGAGGTTTTTTCCACACAATGATGCAGTTCTTATACTTTAACGAAATAATCCCTTTCTTGAAGATAGTAACATTTGTAGTTAAACAAAATCCCAGGCACCATGGCATAGGTTTTGGAAAAAGAACTCAGTGTTAATGATGGACTTGAGTGTGTTTTCCGTAGTGACTAAGAATGAGATTCTTTGCATTTTTTTCCACATTAATTAACATTTACATATATTTTCTCTTTTTTTGGTAAGCAAATAAGACTCTTACTAGGAATTGAAATTGACAGCCTATATGTTATATAATGCAATGTTCATTTTATAGAAGCAACGTTGTAGCTTTCAACATTTTATAGGTATCCTAGAATCATATATTACAGTGTAAATTGTGCTCAGGAATATAATTTTCCTCACATGAAGGTTGCTAGGCAACAGCACTCACAATGTTTTTGTTGACCACAAACTTAGCTCTGTGTGGTCTCTGAAAGAAAAATGCTTTTTCATTTTTCTTTTTAAGGGAAGGTAAATATTTACTTTAATCTCCTTGGAAGCAGATATAATAATAATAAGACAAAACTAACAGATATTTATTAAAATTTCTTCACTTAAGATATACTGCGTTTACTCTTTAACAATGCTACAAGACCATTATTAATGCAGGAAGGGCTTGGTATCAGGAGAATGCACCTTAAGTTTATGAGCAAAAATTTATTATCTGTTTAACTGTGCAATCTGATCTTTATAAAATGCTTTGGTTTTCTAGTGTGGTTGAAGAGAAAAAGCAATTTTGGATTAAAGTATGGCTATCTGTTATAGAAAAACATTGAAAAATGTGTAGGTAAAATCATGCAGACACACTTAGCTTTTACAATTACCTCCACCCAGTCCCCCTGAACTTGAAAGCTTTGTGGATCACCAAATCCAGAATTAACCCCAAACTCTACCCTGGCCCTGCATGTGATCTTTAACAAGAGTGAGATCTGGCCTCAGCGTGGAACTGACCTTTACCTTCATCAGCATCTCACTGCTCCTTTAAGAGACCTTACTACCCCACATTATAGGACAGGATATTTGGAGACTGGCTGACAATACAGGTATATTTTAAGATACATCATTTAATGTACAAAAGATAATCTTTTTAGTATATCAAATGATTTTGAGTAAATATTTTTCTTAGCAATAGGAATAACTGCCTCCAATAGCTGATTTTTGTGGCTTTTTTTTTTAAAGTACACCTTGAAAACACTGCAGTTTAGGCATTTTGAAGCACAATTTTGTCTGATACTTTCTGGATATATCATTTCAGACTAACATATGTGGGAGTATTATGATATTTTGTCAGTAGATAATTTAGAAGTAGATATATTAATGTGCTGTTAATACCACGAAATATTCACACAATGAGTTACTAAATAGAATATAAAGGAATAAAATATACTAAAATATATTAATATTATAGAGAACTTAAATGCAAATAGTACTCCCTAGGTTATAAGAAACTATTAATTTAAGCAAATAGTGTGAATTCTTTATATCTAAGTACAGCATGAAAACATTTTTCACCAGTTTAGTTTTATGAACTAAAATCTTATTAGTTTTTAGGGGGTTTTGTTGGAAAAGGAATATTAGATACGTGTGTATACCAAGTTTAATACTTCGTCAATAAAGCTTTTATGTTTAATGCATATGTAATTTATAGACTGTATAATTTTAGAATGTTTACTTGCATGCCATGATACATAAGTTTTATGGCATGAGTGAAGCCATGCAAAAAATCATATGCAAAGTCCTATGAGAAGTGTAGAATGAAGCAAGCACACTCTCCTTTATTGAAATTTCTAGAAAAACAGAGTTATGTTTTATAAAAAGTTCACTCTCAGTATCTCATGAAAGAAAAGTTATTTCAAATTGTTTTGTAAAAGATTAGCTCGAATGAGGGGTAGGAATAAAGCAGGGAATTGTGGCACATTTACAAAGGGTAGAATTAAGAAATTAATTCTAATATTTTTGGAAATGTACAGAGATTATATTTAAGGTACTGCTTGCAGTTGGAGACGAAAATAAAACAAGTATGAAAAACATAAGGCAAACTTTTGCATCTGGATAGATAAAAATAATTCTTAATGCATTAGAGCCACAGATGGCTTGCAAAAGCAAATTTTACATTTCTGTATGGGTATTTCAAAGGTTGCATGAAATGAAGTTTCTCTTCTGATCCATATCAATTTGTAAAGGTAGGCAATTCAGCTCGCTTTACAAAATATATTCTTATGAAGCATGACAAAATCCAATTTACCAGTAAAATCCATTTAAATTAAAATCAAAGTGTAATCTTCATACGATTCACTACTAGTACCATAATGATGAAGTGAGATCAGATACCTATGCTCTATATTTTTCTACCCTGATTATTTTCAGCCATATTCAGCAGAAATTATCCTCAATGCCAAAATGACAAGAAGGTCACAGTACTTGATTTTTAACTCTGCAAACTGTTCAAGCATGAAACTATACTAGTGGCCATTTGACAGATTTGCCTGAAAACTGCCGGTGTTTATGTATCTGACCAGTGATATGACTATACCTACCTCCCTCAGAGAGTGAATTCACCTGTCTTCCTTCTCTCAAATTTCACTCTAAAATGCCAGCTGTCTCAGGTTTTCTTCAATAGGAGAGGTGCTCCAGACCCCGATCATCTTCATGGTCATTCTCTGGACTCGGTCCAGCAGGTCCATATGATTCTTATGTTGGGGATCGACAGCTGGACACAGTACTCCAGGTGGGATCCCATGAGAGTGGAGTAGGGGTGGAGAATCACCTCCAAAAGCACCTGCTGGCTGCTTTTGATCCAGCCCAGGACAGGATTGGCTTTCTGGGCTGCAAGAGGACATGGCTATGCCCCATTGAACTTCTTGTCAGCCAACACCACCAAGTCCTTCCTGGCAGGGCTGCTCTCAATCCGTTGTTTGCCCAGCCTGTATTTGTGCTTCAGGTTTCCCCAAACCACTTGCTAGACCTTGCACTTGGCCTTGTTGAAACTCATGAGGTTCATACAGGTCCAGATCCCAAGTCTGTGAAGGTCCCTCTGGACAGCACCCCTTCCCTCCAGCATGTCAACTACACCACACAGCTTGGTGTCATCAACAACTACCTGAGGGTGCATTCAATCACACTGTTCATGCTGCCAGCAAAGAAGTTAAATGGTGCTGGTTCCACTCTTGACCTCTGAAAAATACCTTTATATTAAGTATTTGATGTAGTATCATCCAGTAGAAATAATTTCATCCTGTAGGATGACCTGATTTTTCGGAGGATTTGGGGACATACAATTTGAAGTAAAATGAGAGGAGCTGAAAATCCTTCTGAAAATCAACACAGGTCCACCACGCATCTGGTCAGTTATTGGTTTATGATGTGATATTTTCTTCAGAGGCTCGTACTTATGTTAAACAAAAATTCATTTCTAATTCACCAAAATTTTTAAGTTAGTATTGAAATTTGTAGTAATGGATAACATTCAAGTTTGGTTTTATATGTGTACTCAAGTTTTTTGTAAGGTATTTTAACTAACATTTGACACTATCATCATTTTCCTACTCAAAATGAAGTAAGAAAAGAACATAGTGCTTTCATTTAAGTAAGATATTTCTAGACTACCAAGAAAATATTGAAATACAAAACTGTTCATGCTTAGAATGGACCTTTGAAACTTCAACCTAAATCAAAGTCAATGTTAGAGATTTCAAAAGGTTTTCAAAACCACTAATTCCCATCAGACACTCATTACTGAATTCCTATGTGCAACTTTAAAAATTTGCTCTGATCATGGTCAATCAGAAAGAGGGATTTACAGTAATTATCTACAGTAAGAATGTACTTAGTTACTTAAGACATCAAAAACTTTCCAAATAAAACTGTTAGAAACATTAGATTTAAGAGTGTATTTTTTTTTAAGAAGACAGAAGTACTCATTCTTCTTTATAATAAGACAGTAAAAACAGTGTAAAGAACCTAGTAATGTAATGCTTGAAACTGTAAGATACTGAGGTTTGTTAGATGAAAATGAGGGGGTGGCTGTTTCCCCACAGTAAAATGTCTGTTAAATTTCAAAACTTCCATATTGTTTAAGACACGATTAAAAATAAAAAAAGCAAAGGCAAGCAGCAGTTGCCAATTTTTTCTGATAAAAGTTATAAAGAGCAGTGATTCTTTCTCTTCTAAATTTCAATATTTAAAAAAAAAATTACAAAGCAAAGAAAAATCATGCCAGCTATCAAAAAAGCATAGTATGCCACTGCAAATGCATTAACATAGTAATTCCCCCAAAACTCCCTTTTTTTGGAATTGCTAAGCTGTTTAAAATTTGAATCTTTATGTAACATATATTCAGGGGGATAAAATAACTGAAAAAAAAGAAAAAAAGAAAAAAAAGAAAGGAACTTTGATTGATTTTCATATGCCTGCCCTTTGATATAGATTTCTTGTTGGGTACATCACTTAAAAGGATCTTAATTGTTTATTGATTTAATTTAGGAAGTCAATTACCTGTTTTGATAGAATCAAATTAAGGAGTTCAATCAACAACTGGTCTAGATCTAGTTATGCAGTTAGAGTGTCTTGTAAGCATGAGAGGGTTTCTGACAAGGGTTAATCCATCATGAGATAACTTTCCAGTAGCAAAAGTTCTCTTTAAACTGAAAGTTTAAAAAAGCTATCTTTTCATCTTGGATTCTGCTCACTAAATAAATTCTTAAGAGATTTAACTGAATTGGTATCTCTTCTTATGGTAGGACTAGTTTAACGCTGTTCTTAAAACATCTCACTGATTTTAATGGTGAAAAAAGCAGACTTTAGATCTTGAAAGGTCACATGAATGGAACAAAAAAATAAAAAAAGAGTTATTTGAATCTCAGAATAGACTCATTTTTAATTTAACTGACTTTTTCCCTAAATTGTGCAAAGAGGAAAATATCTGTTTTGTTGCATGACGTGCAGTGTGTGGAATGCCTCACTGGTTGTCCACTGATATTCTATGTACACTGAGGTGCAGACTATGTAAATTTCTCTTAAAAAAATTCTGCACTGGAGAAAATTGTTTTCATTTGGATTTGAAAACTCAAGAAGAAAATCAATTTTGTTCATTGTGCTTTGCCTGAATGGGCTCACATAACCCCAATTGTTAAGTAGCCAGATAGAAGTTTAACAAAGGAACCATTTAATTACTCTTAAATGTATACTGAATTGCATTTTGAAGGTTCTAAACCAGACTAATTTAAATCACCTCTCAGCAGTTTTCATCAGAAGAATAACAAACTATGTTTCTTCAATGAATGATAAATCAAAGGATCTGGTAAAGCTTTTCATTTAATGTCCCATCCAATACTTGTTTCCATCAGTAAATGAAGAATAAATCCTCTTTTTCAATTTACTAGCACTTAAAATCTATTACTTGTCCTAGCGAAGAGTGGTAACCTGCAAAAAGGGAATACATAATTTGTTCTTACTTACTTTTTATTCTAACCTTGTTTTATTTCAGGGCCATTAAATTATCTAAAAAGCATGCCAAAGAAGAACATGATTGTTTTTCTGTTTAATTCTACTCTGTGTGATAACATAAATCCAATCTCGCCTGTTTGAATGGCAAGATTAGTTTATTTTGAAGTGTATTTAGGAAGGGGGAAAACCCAAAAATACTAAGACTTTACAAGCCAATTTTTATTGTTTCATACTGAATATGAATTTAAAGTTAAAAGTGCTGAAAGATGAGTAAATCCTATGGATATTTATATATATATATGCATTTTCCTAGAATACCTGTAGGAGGGAGTTATTTGACTAATGATTTAACCCTAGATAGGAAGAATTACAGTTTTTGTTCTCCCTCTAGAGGTAATTTTAATGTAAAATTTAATGCTAGTTCTTGAATTAATATTGTCAGACTATGTTGTATTTTGAAAAGGTGATTATGAAATTTAAAGTAAATGCAAGAGAAAATCTCTTCCTCTCTTTTCATGTTCACATTGCCAACCAGTTTCCTTCTGTGGATTATTTAGATGGGAAATGTGTTTAATTTTGTTAAGTCCTGGTTAAAGAGCAAAAGTTATCTTCTTGTCATCAGTATAATGCTCCAACCAGGGTGAAGGTCAAAAAATTACATATAATATTGTCAATGTAATTAAATGAATTATAAAAATGAGCATGATGTCTAATTTTGTGTTTTGGTTTAGCACCAGCCAGCGAACAAACCTCACACAACCTCTCACCCAGTCCTCCACCAGCATGATCAAGGAGAGAATTGGAAGGGTAAAAGATGGAAAACTCCTGGGTTGAGATAAAGACGGTTTATTAGGGGGAAAAAAGCTACACATTCAAGCAAAGCAAGACAAGGAATTCCTTTACCTCTTCCCACGTGCAGGCAGGTGTTCAGCCATCTCCAGGAGACCAGGGCCCCATCACACCTAACTGTTGCTTGGGAAGACAAACATTGTCACTCCTAATGTCTGCCTTTCTTCCTTCTTCTTCCGCCCACTTTATACGATGTCATATGGTCTGGAATATCCCTTTGGTCAGCTGGGGCCACCTGTCCCAGTTGCGTCCCCTCCCAACTCCTTGTGCTATCCCAGCCTCCTCTCTGGTGAGGAGGAATAAGGGACAGATCATCAGCAAATATATTAAAGAGAGCTGGCCCCAGTACTGAGCCTTCAGGAATCCCACCAGTGACCATCTGCTAACAGGATGCACAGCCATTCACTGCCACTCTCCTGGGCCTGATCATCCAGCTAGTTTTTAACCCAGTGAGGATTTCACCTCTCCAAGCCATGGGCTGCCAGCTTTTCCAGGAGAATGCTGTGGGAAACTGCATCAAAGGTTTTACTGTCCCAGTAGACAACATCCACAGACTTTTCCTCATCCACTAGGCAGGTCACTTGGTCAGAGAAGGAGATCAGGTTTGTCAAGCAGGACCTGCCTTTCCCAAACCCATGCTGGCTGGGCCTGATCCCCTGGTTGCCCTGTATGTGACATGTAATGGCTCTCAAGATAATCTGTTTCATAATGTCCCTTGGCACTGAAGTCAGACTTGACAGGCTTGTAGTTGTACAGATCCTCCTTGTGACCCTCCATGTGGACGGATGTCACATTGGCCAAGCTCCAGTCATTTGGGATCTCCTCAGTTAACCAGGACTGATGAAAAATGATAGAGAGTGGCTTGGTAAGCTATTGTTCCACCTCCTTCAGTACCCTCACTGAATTCCATCCAACCCCTTAGGTTTGTGAGTGTGTAAGTGGCTCAGGAGGTCACTAACTACTTCCTCCTGGATTACAGGGGAGGTCCTTGTCTACAGGCTCAGGGACAGGTTGCCCTAAGGATAATCATTCTTTAAAGACTGAGGCAAAGAAGGCATTAAAGTATTGATACAAGAAAGGCTATATGGGTTTTTAAAAAAACTAAATCATGAGTTATTTTTCCCACAGAGAATATTTTAAAAATTCTAGAGTTCTTGAAGAACACATTTTACATTTCTTTTCTAGTATATTCTTGTAACAGTCAAGCAACCATAGTAGGTGGTTATAGGTCTTAACTAGAGGCAGTGAGAGAGATGAGATACCTGAAGGTTTTATAAGAGCTTTAGGGAACATGATTCATTCAAAAGGACAAAAAAGCTTGACACTTCCCAACCCCCCAAAGTCCTTGCAGAGGTACTCAGAGTTGTAGGTTCACTATCACCTCTTAACAATGAAAGATTGAACGCTGTATGATGAGATAAGAAACTTAAATAACTTGAATAAAAGGGCCGTGAAAAACCTTAGATAAAAGGCAAAAGTGAAAGAAATAGAGATGTAAATATTTTGGAAACTAAAATGGGAGACTTCAGTTTTTAGAGAATAAATGTTTCCAATGAAAAGAGATCCTGCCACACTGCCTCAAGGGAAAAATAGTGTAGTCAAGAGATTTTATATAAAGAAGCCTGGGAATAGAGTAGTTGTCGATGAGGTGAGATTAAAACTGTATTTACCTAGCTGTGTCTTTAAGTCATTGAACTCACATTCCTAGTCAGGCAAGCAAATCAGCATCTAAAGCATACTGTCTGAAATGAATTAAGTTAATCTAACCAGCAGGAAATAATTCTGGAGTTAACCTAATTCTTTCATCCTTCTTACACAAACTGAATTGCTGACTTTAGAAATGTAAGAAAAGAAATGCATGCAGAGAATTTTAAAATATTTACTCATTATAGTAGCATGATAATCTACAGTGCTGTTCCAGACATGGAATTTGCCAGTTTCTAAACAGCTCTTCCCTCCAATGGCTCACCAGGGTGACATTGGCTTTTCAGCATTTTTATTATTTCAAGAGGAGATTGTAGTTGAAGTAAAAAAACCTCTTACTGTCCTGCTTCATTTAAAAACTGCCATACATCTGTCCATCTGTGAGTTATGTCAACCATGCTTACACAAATTCTAGCTGTAATTTCATTGATGTGTGGAAAAGCAGGCATAATGAAATAAAATACTGCAAAGCTTTGAAGGCTTTGCAGATTCGAGGAAAACTGGTCATCTTGGGGAAAGAAGAAACACTGAAGCTGTTAGCCCCACTGGGACTTATTCCTTATCATATTTTAGAATGACAGAATAATATAAGTTAGAATGGACATCTGGTGCCCTGTCTTTGACAGTCTGAAGAATTCTAACTTAGTTCCTTATTCATTGTCGGAAGCCTTTTCACACCTTTCACCATTTGCATTGATGCTGTCCAGGTCTTTTCAAGTGTCATTTTTGAAATAGAGTGCCTTTTTGAAATAAAGGGACCAGAGCTGCACACAGTGTAAGGTATGGGTAAACCATAGACTGATACAGTTATTTTCTGTATTTATTTTTTCTTCATTCCTTTCCTGCTAATTCATTACACTTGTTCTGTTGTAAATGGTCCCCACTGAATATTAAGATGATGTAATCCCAGAGACATCTTCCCTACCAAAACTCCAGGTAGTGGTAAATTAGAGAAGACTGTTAGTAGAAGACTGTAGATCTACAGAAATCAAGGGTTATTAGTTCATTAATTCATAATTAAGTTAATTAGTTCTGCTGCTTGTGAACTTGATGTCTAGAGCTAAGCAGAACTTCTGCAAGTCCATGAAAATAGACTAAGCTGACTAGTTAGATGAGAGAAATCCACATTTTTAAAGGCCTAATATTTGAGAGATGATTGTTTAACAGTGAATTGCTGGTGTCTTTGTTCCTATCTCTATAGAGTAGAATTCAAGTGGTGAACTATAATTCATACACAGAAAAAAAGCAGCAAAGCCTTCAGATGTTTTACTTATGTAAGGGGACAGCATGTCACAATTTTCGATTACTTTCTTTATAACTTTCTGGAAGGAAAAAATGGATCCACTATTTTACGTTTTAAATATTCTGAAAAAATAATTTGAAATCATATTTTCTGCACAACCACAGAAGTGGAAGATCAATATTTGAAAAATATCTTTTGAAGGCTTAGGAGTAAGGTGGTACTTCATAGGCAGCTCCAGTATGCTTTTATGCACACATTTTCATCATCGACCAAAAAGATCCCAGATGAATTATGTCAGGCAAATCCTGCTGTTCAAACTCCTTTTCATTAATCCTAACCTGCAGATAAATACACAGGGGTGCTGAGATTTGGAGACTGCATAAAAGATTGCCTTTGAAAGTTGCCCTCATCTTTCGAGGTGTTTGCATATGCTGGAAAGGGCTTTTCACTCTGCTCCTAAACAGGCAACTTTCCTGAGAATTCATTTCTCAGTCTCCTAGATTCCATCAGAAGCAAAATATATTGTAGAGAAATAAGTGTATGCAACTTCTAGAATATGTTTAAAGCAAATAGCAGAAAATGAGACAGGGGAACACAGGGATATTATAGCAATTTTGCAATTAAAAAAAGACTAGAGTAAGAATCATAAATGTAGATTTTTTCCAATTAAAAAATACCTCTTTTTATTAGATTGAGAATAACAGTTTATGAATTTCAAATTTCCAACAGCCATCTACATCCACAGTCTTCAGCATCTCATCTGCTCAGACTTGGGACTGAAAATGGACTATAGTGGCTCATAACTTTCTTCTGCACGTCAGAACAGCAGACAAGTTTCTGTAATTTGGTTTTATACAGAGTTGCTCAAGACAAATGAAAATGTCTTCAATAGGCTCCCTAACAAATTGAACTGCCTATTTCCTAAGTAATGATAAAGAACTGCAAAGTGCAGTCTTTCCTAGAACGTGTTCCTCCTTCAGCTGGGTACCAGCTGCAAACTGATTTTCACAAATGGGAAGTTCTTTAAGTTTGATGTTAGGTCTGATTTTTTTCCGCACTCAAGAAATCTAAAGAAGGTAGAAAGAATATGTTTGGATCATGAAACATGTGATTTTGAATAATATTTCATTTGAAGAAAGCTCTGAGTTGTTTTTTAGTGCTGCATAAATAAGTTTCTTTTTTCCCCCCCCGAATTTTCTGTGCTTTAGTATTGCTTGCTTACAGCAAATTTGCAAATCTGCAACTGGAATTTAAACAATAGTCAGGGGTTCTTTTAGTCAGTAATCATAGATATTTTAATTGATGTTTCAGGTAAGTTTTTTATATTTGTTTATTTTATATATGACATTTTCACCTCTTCATAGAAGATTATAGCTATAATTAAGGGATGAAGCCTACGTTTAAAGACATTTTATGTCATTTCAGCTACTTATATAAAGTCTGTTTTACATTTCTCTTAATTTTTGTGGCTCTAACCATGTGAGCTCCTAGCTTCTGGCCAGTGCCATAAATGTTACTGCACATAGAGCCAAAAGAGAAAAATCAAGTCAATATAATGGAGAAATTCTGTAATGACATCTTATCTTTAAATGTGCATGCACAAAGAATCCATGGGTATTAAGTTGCACAAATAACCTTTACTTTAATAATTTCCTATTTTGAATGCTTTTATTTAGCACTCTTAAAATACTTGATTTTATAGGGTTTTTTTTCAGTTTTATATTTAATAATGGAAATCACTGAAGTGCCACCAGCATTTGGGAGGTACTGTTTCTCTCAGAGTTCAAAATTCTGATCATTTGTATTGAAGAATGAAATGCCTGCATTTTCTTTTGAAATTACTCCAAGTGAAAATATTTAATATAGGACCAGTACACTGATTTTATATAGCAATTGACAGTATATGTAAAAACTAAGCAAACAATGGGCCAAAATTATTCTCTCAACAAATATGTGAGATTTCATTCTGCTGAAATGTGCATGGAAATTTGTATTTGCAAGGAGAATAAAACTCTTCTTTTGCTATGAGTAATCAAAACCTGAAAAGTCTGACATTTCCATGACTGCAATTACTGTATACTCAGTATCTTCTCCATTACTGTGGGATAACAGAAGAACATAAAGTGTATTGCAACAGTTATCTATAGATTTATTTGTAAATTAATCTTGTCAAAAATTTCACTTAACAGAAAAAAGGAAAAAGTAAATTTGACTCCTCTGGTAAAAAGTAAATAAAATAAATTAATTTCTGAGCAAAATATCTGTGGGATTTATTTTGATTTGTTCTTTCACTTAAGATAAACACATGACAATGTAAAAAAGTGTTTTACCAATTTGAAGACATCAACATGAACAGCTCACAACCTTCTCATTTATTTGTATAGAACTGTATTTTTATAATGTTTAGTACTTATTTAGCAAGCATTCCATTATTTTAATTCCAGATATAAACATTATCTGATATCAGAATATAATGGTTATTTTTGACAGACAATTGCTGAGCTCTGTGTTTGTGTGTATCTGTGTGTTTTGTACAGAGGAAGCTTCAGGGCTTCCTGAAGCTGTGAGGAACACTACCCAATACTAGTGAAGCCCGTAAAACAGTTTGCATGGTCCTGGGGCACTGATATCTACGCTTCATAAGAGGCCAAATTTTGAAGGCATGCTTTTTCTTTATATCTTTTTCCTCCTATTTTTGTGTTTCACAGGGGGATATTTCTGACATTTTTGTCTTCCAACAAAGGCCTGGAAAACAAGAATTGTCACAAAGAAAACCCCCTATTTTACTCTTGGTAGTCTTACTCCATTTTTTCACATTACTATGTAATATAATATTTTGTTTTATCCACCTCGGATGTGCACTCCAGCCGATTGTTGTGAGGGATACTATTCTAATATGTTACAATCCAGCAGCAGGAGGAGGATGATAACTTTTGGTGACAGATCAGAATAGGATGGCAGGTTTCCAGAAAGAAGATGCAGGTTTGATTGCATTTCAACTGTATGTCATGGCCTTCGACTTGGAGAGATAGAAAATCACCTCAACTGAACCAGTTTCCCATTCTGGAAGTAGAGATCTGGCATTATCCATGTGCTAGACATCAGAGAGTTAGCTAGGCTGCCAAATGGTAATTAAATGCAAATATAATCATTCAAATCCTTTTGCCTGTTTTTATCCAGTGTCTGTGACTATGTTGGAAAGCAATTTTATTGACCCTGGTCCTTACTTTACACTTACAGAAAATAAATTAGATTTTCATTGTGACTATGGTTGGAGGACATGAAAAGCTTTGAGCTGAAAAAAAATTGAAGTCATGATTTATTCTGGCACACTCAGTTCTAGTGAAACAAATTTTAAACTACTTTTATATAATTCTGAAGCGGTTCCATTCCATCCCATGAAAACAGGGTAGGGGAATCTTCTATAATTATATGATAAGATCAGTATTGATACAGTATTAAAAGAAGCTTATAAAATAATAATCTTTTTATATAGCTTTAGAAGTGTCTGGGAGATTAAAACCAATATATTTTGCCATGCTTACTCAGGAATTCTTCTACATTAGACAGCCTTAAATAGATAACAGTCCCTTAGGATAAAACCGAATGATGTTTCTCTTTTGCTTTGTAGTGTCAGTACTGGGAAGAAAGGTTTCAATAAAATAAAATTTTCTGAATGATATATATTTCTTCTAATAAAAATT
This sequence comes from Machaerirhynchus nigripectus, assembly GCA_013397975.1. Lineage (NCBI taxonomy): Eukaryota > Metazoa > Chordata > Aves > Passeriformes > Dicruridae > Machaerirhynchus > Machaerirhynchus nigripectus. Next base: position 98,647 of record VZRQ01000209.1, on the reverse strand, counting down.
TCAAATATATATATAGTTTTATGTATGTATCTTTGCTTGTGATTATCTTTTAATAAGTAAATAAATATATAAATATATAAACATATAAATATATAAATAGAAAAATAGAAAAATAGATAAATAAATAGATAAATAGATAAATATATAATACATAAATAAATAAATATATATATAAGTGAAAGGTAAAGATAGTAGTAATTTGGAGATTTCATAAGGGAAATCTAAAATACTGTACCCCCTTCACAAAACCATTATAGGCTATTTATAGAACGCTAAGTGGCATTTTTTCAAACACCATGATTTATGATCAGGTTCCACACATATTTAAGCAAGGTACAAAATTTAGACTTACACTAGCAAAAACCCGTGAGGTAAAACTGGTTATATTTATAGATCTCAGAGGTGCTATGGGATTGGGGTATAATTTAGAAATTCAGTAGGTCTTATAAATAGTTCCTAAATTCTTGTCAAGTGTACTCTTTCCTCCTTTAGTCAAAAAGTACTAGAATAAAAAGAGTAGTATTATATAAGTACCTTTAAAATGAAACCCACATATACAAAGCTTGAAACTGGAGTTGGATTTTGACCCTACTGACTATGAGAGATTACACAATCTCTAATAGCTCCTCCATGCCTAATTCAGTAATTTGAAAATCTTTAAAAGCATTCACCTCATTTATAGTTTGACCAAGGTTCTAGTCATATTACTGAGCATGTTACTGATACAGGGCATAAAAATATCTTTATAGAAGTAAACCCCCCAAAATTAGGAAACAAACAGCAGTAAGACAATTTAAAAATAGGCCACAAAAAATCATTAGAAATGCTTCATTTTAATAAAATCAGTATTTTATCTCTGCAAAACCTGACACATTCAATAATCTTTGGGTTTGTTGGTAGTCTTTTGAGAAAAGTTTAACATTAGGAAACTTGTTTGGATTTAGAACTAAATCTTTCATAAATTCCAGCTCTGTGTATATTATTTCTCCATGGTGTAAGCATCATCTTCTTGTCAATATTAAAGAATATTCTCAGTGCCGAAATTCCTTTCACATTTATCATATTCTTTCATGGATGTCATTGAAAGTGTGTGGATTCATGTTAGCCATAATTTCTTATTTAACAACAAGTTACATGTGTAAGTAAAACACAGAAATGGTGAATAGGACATTGAATTCAAGAGTAGCTGAATTTTCTTAGTAAGCATGTTGTCTCATCACTGATAGCAAGGCTATATTCATTTAGTAAAACATGAAAGCAATCCCCTTCTCTTTGGTCTGTACTCTTTAACTGTCCTGTGTTCTTACATCACCTATTTGTACTTGGAGGAATGCAGCGAGTTTATACACCTTTTTATACATTGGACAAAATTTGAGTGGTCAAGATTTGTCAGTTGACAAATTTGACAAAATTTGAGTGGTCACGATGCATGAATACTGGTCACAGAACTCATGAAATTCAGTAACTTCAATTCTTTGGGCCAATAAATGTTTTGCTTCTCAATTTTTCAATGAGGCATACATGGAGATAGGAGTGACATTGAAGTTTTCTTCAAAATTTTCCCTTTCACATCACAAGCTATCTCAAATGTTGTATATTTAAATTATGTTCTTTTAAAAATCCCTCTATGATAATGAATTAAAGTTTCTTACAAATTTTCCAAGAAATCTGTTCCTGAATACTGCAATCAACAGAGCAAAAATGTTGAAGATCCATAATCAAAATAGTACCACTTAAGACGGTTAAATAGAAGTGAATTTTTGTAACATTAAATTAGTTCCCTTCCATGAAGAAAAACTCTAAGACAGCAGTAGGAATTTTTCTTTAATAAGAAACACAAATGAAGACAAATTAATATTAAATAGTATAAATTTCTATACAATTAAAAGTAAAAAATGGAGCACATTTAACCAAAGAATGGGTTCTTGGGATGCTGTTAGTATCTCTGAAAGGATACAGCTCGGGTTTATCTGGGGTTTGTGCATAAGTAGTCTGCTTATATTACATGCTCAGAATTTACTGGAACGTAAATTCTTAAGGAATGTAGGAGTTTATTGGGAGAATAATTTTATTTGTGGCATCTTTCCCAGACTGAGAAATAAAGTAGAACTTTTATGATAATTTGGTTTGACCTATTGCATAATGTGACAAGGAATTCCAGTTGAAGAAAAAATTGTGTAAGGCTGTATTCCATGCAAAAAATGACCACGTTCTTTCAAACAACATTTAATTTCTTTCAGGAACTGGAGTAACTGAAACTTCATTACAGTCTTTCGTAAATTATTCCACTTCTGTGATTAGTCCCACTCTTCACAAGTTGACACACTATTGTTAACTGAGTAAATTTTTCCAGTGTAAAGTTTAAATGTCTTTTTTTGTGATGCTCCTTTTCCTAGGTTATAAATTTGCATATTCTTATAAACAAATTATCTCTACATTTTAGTTTCTCTACTGGGGGGTAAGATTTTGACAGTTTCATTCCATTTTCACCCTGATCAAAGAAGATCAAGAGACAGAACATTCCTGGTAATACACGCAAAGAAATGGTATTTGTCTTTCACGTCTAAGATTTTTAGATGTTTCTAAATTTTCTCAGATTAATTCCTTGGAGAAAAAAGCAAAGAATTTAAAAAAATAAGCAATGTCATTTATATGTGTCAATTCCATTGTGAAAAAGAGTCTAATTGCTTGTAGGCTGCTATAGATTTACACTGGCCCAGGTCTGTGATTGGCTTCATTGCCTTTTACACACCAAAACTTTGCTGTGCTTTATTCTAAACACAGACTTAAAACTCCCAGTTGTTTTCATAGGAATTGGGGAAAATTAAACAAAAACAGGCTTAGATATTTGCTGTGCAAACATATGCATGATAGCAATGACCAAAATCAGACATTTTTAGAAAAAGGAAAACATTCATAGACCTTATGTACTTGTGTGTTATATATTTTTGCATGGAAAGATGAAGTTAGGAAGAAAAAGGAAACGAAAAAAATTGATGATTTAAGATCAAATGTGGGAAGACATTTCACCTGCAGAAAGAGGAAACATTTATGCTAGAAGTGTACCTTGTGGTGTGTACTGGGGTGGAGAAAAACTTGTCCCACTAACTCTTATGGCAAAATTCTTACTAACTTCAGTCTGTGTGTAACATGGGTTCAAATCTTTCACAGAATCCAAAGATAGGCATCAAGTAACATAACTCACCTTCCCCAAGGCAACCTTATTCTGCATTAATAGCTGCAGAGTAACCTGGAAACAGGTGGTACAATGCAGTATCTCATAGTTAATAGACGTTTTTATAGAACATATGTGCAGCCACAGCTCTACATAGTTGTCATGAGCCATGAATTCCGCAAGAACATTATCAGTGCTGGTGGAATTGTGCCTTTCTTTCAAAAATTTTGTGATACCTTCAAAATACTGTATTAGTGCTAAATCTCATCTCCACATTCTAAAATGGCACTTACTTTTCAAAATATGACAAAGATGGACTTTCTTTCCCTAGGTACACAAAGGTATGAAAATACTGATACAAACGACAATTAAGAATGACAAAGGTAAAAAAGAGAAGCACAGAAAGAATAGAATATGCAACAGGAAAAAAAATAATATATCTCTTAATATTTTTCTTTTTCTTGTCTGCTGAGACCAAATGGTTGCTCCTTGTTTAAGTGACACCCTGCAACTCACAGTCTGACCATCCTATTTCTCCAATAGCCATTTCTTAGATATCATGTGATTCTTTTCTTTTGTGAAGACAATATTTAATGAAACTGCTGAACTTGATGGTCAATATACAAACCAAAGCTTAACTGAGTTCAAAAGGTGCAGAATATATGTTAAAGAGTTTGGGCTAAACTGACTAGTTCTGGGGAAGAGAAACACCAGGCCTCCATTAAGTCCAACCAAATCAAATTTGTAGATTAGTACCTTCTGAATCAAGAGCGTCTGTTCACTCACAACCTTGAAACGTTGGAATTCTTCATAATTGTTTAGTTTCCTTTCTATTATTTTTTCTGCTCCACCACAAGCTTTGGATTATGTGATGCTGTTTGTTAGCCACAGTGGCAAACTTCCCCGACTGAGTTTCACTCCTAGTCTCTTAGTTGAGGCTCTACAGTTCAGAACGTTTCTCAGAATATGTTGTGCTTGAGTTGTACTGTGTAACTGAAAAGTTATGATAAAATATAGAAAGATTCTCAGCAATCAAATCTTAGATTTTTTTAAAGAGGTAATTAAATAAAGAGTCACACAAATCTTTAAGGTGTAAACAGTGACATCATTGCGTGCAGATGAGAATTTCATGCCTGAAATTACACCTCTTTTCAAAGGAATCATTTAGTGGATTTCAGCCTACAATATATTGTTAAAATGAAAGCCTGAGAGAATTTCATGAGAATAATTTTTGGGTTTTAATTTTTATCAGTTTGAATGAACTTAGGTTATTACTATTTTTTTTGTTTTAAGGTAAGAGATAGATTTCAATTAGGGTCAGAGTAAAAATATTTTTTAAAAAAATCTCCTTTCACTATAGCTAACCATATTTGAAAGAACAGTGTTAACAGACAGCCTGCGCACAAACTGGGTTCAGGTCATATCAGGCAGCTCTTTTATGAGCCGTGACACTTCACATTCCATGAGCATGGATGGGCACGGATGGGCAGAACTGAATTAGCTCCCTGTCTAGTCTTTCAGCAGAAATGTAGTAAGATAGGGACAGCTGGGAAAGTAAATTGCCCCTTACCCAATTTCATACAAGATATCAGAAATCTTTTGCTCGTAAGCATAGCTAAATGAGCTACATAAAAATATCCAAATATGCACTTCAGAGTCTTACCGTTTGGTCAGTTAAAAAAAAAAAATACATTTCTTACCAGTATGAGGATAACAGTACATAAAGCTAGATAATACTTTTTATAACGTGACCTCTCTTTTGCAAAAGCAATTTATTTAGTCATCTGCAATTAAACTATGTCAACAGATGGAGAAGACAAATCCTGCTAAGTCTGTAGACTTTTATAAACTTTTATCTACTAAGGGACTAACTTCTTTCAGCATTGTCTTTATGTGATTGAAAAAAATGAGATCATGATTGGCAAATGAAGTTAGAAGCATGAAAATATAAGCTTTACAGGTAAAAAACTGGTTAAAATAATCTAACAATATAAACTCACTTCCCTTTTCATTATAATACATCTCCCTAAAGAAAAAGATGTTAAGCAGATGTATGGAAGGGTGTAAATATATCACCGTTACATTTGTTTAAAATGGTTAACATAGATCTTTGAGGGTGTTTTCTGTTGGTTTTTGTTCCCCCCTGAGAAGCATGCATTTCTTTCAGTTTGGATGAAATGTTCAAAGAAACCAACAGGCTTTATAAAATACCAGCTATCAGACTTTTAGTCCCAGGGTGATCATCTGTGTCATCTGTAATGAAAAGAGTGAGGTTTATTAGATTGGAAATTATATACTTTTAATGAATTTTTTTCTCTCCTTAGCTTTTCTTTTCTCCTTTTAAAAATTCATAGCACATTAACAAACAGTCACTTTTTTTTCATTTATGTGGCCAAATATATTGCATGAGTATATTAGGAATGTATTTGCCAAGAAAGGGTGTAAACCTGATGACATTAAAGGAAAAATACAGTTCTTTACAATTAGTATTTTTTTTTTTCTGGACATATGTTTAAAATACTCCATAAAAGTATCATGAAATTTGATTTTTTGCCAATTTGCCTTTACTGTTTAGGAACCAGCTTCTCCATTCTTGCTCTTATCTTGAAGACTCTTTTTAAGGCAATGGAGCTGTGATGTACAAAACTAGGAACCAAAAGCATTCTGGTAAACCAGTTGAGAATATATTTAAAATCAAGAAAAGCCTGGAAAAAACCCCAGTACTTAACCTTTTGTTCTCTGTGACTTAATAAAATTATGAAATAATGTGAAATAGTTTTTGTATTTCTATAAAAAGTAAGAAATTTAGATATGAATTGCCAATTTAAAAAAAAACTGTTAGGCAATGCCCAGGAATTCTGTAAAACTAACAAAAAAATTTCACTGAGTTCTAGAAAATTTCTATCTGTGCTATGGAAAACTTATGAAACAAATTGCCTCTCTGTACTAAAATGCTACTTTAGAAAGCCTAATTTGTTGCAAATCAGACTAAATTACAACTTAAAATGAGAACATCGCTACCTTGCACTTCACATTACAGTGCTGCATCCTAACAGCATGTAAGCCATCACAAGATTTAGAGCTCTGCTCAATCAGGGACAAAAAATTAGAAACAAATAGAGAGGGATCAATACAAAGTGTTGTCTGGCATAATGAAACAGCCCCTAGGTAGAAATTCTATTTTATTTCTCTCTCAGCAGCTGTGCTCTTTGACAATCTCTGACCCAGTCTAGTAAACAGTCAGGTTATTTATTTTATTGAGAAAAAACATGGAGATATATCTCTTATATTACACAAATACTACTATGTTGATCAATAAGGCGGTTAAACAATTTAGATTTTATTGCTAAAGATACTTGTGTTAACACTGCTTTTATTTAATACAAGATTAAGAATTACCTTGTTATGCTGTTATGGCAATCAATGCTTAGCAGCTAATGCCATCCACCATGCTTTATGCAGCATCAGACTTTGTGCCAGATCTTGTTGAATAATGACAGAAATAAAAATATTCCTTATATGAATGAACAATCAGTATCCAGTGTGAAATGCTCAGAGTTTTTATACTTATGTCAAGGTCTAAGGAAATACTTTTCTGTATGTACTGAGATTTTTAATATAGAACATTATGCCCCTCATGCCTCTTTGCGTCTTTTTTTTCCAAATCCTCTCTGGACGTGGAAAATACTGCTTCTGCACATGCTTCTGGATAGTTCAGTCAATAGGGATACAGACCAGGATTTCAAGTCTATTTTACGGGAATTAAGACACTCTTAACACTTTCAGCTATTCTTAAGTGGATGACCTTGGCAGTCTTTCCAGATTGCTGTTGACTGGCCTTGTTACTGCACTATCAACAACAAAAACAACAAAAGTGAAACCAAAGAAAAAAAGGATGTGAGGTATATAAGTGTCCAAGTACACAAAAGCACTTTATGTTTATAATGAAGGCATAATGCCACTGAGTTCGGAGTTTTAAATATGTTCCATCTCCTTTTGACAAGCTCAAGAAACTTCACAGTATCTTCTATATCTTGTTCCAAGTGTGAACTAATTTAAATTCTGTTCAAAGCTGTCGCAACGCCAGAGATTTCATTGCTCATTTATGCAGGTAATACTAAGTAAACAATAATGTTTTAAATGAAATGCCAAGGGCAAGATAAAAAAGGGGAAAAAAATAGGATGTTTCATCACTAACATGATACATTATTTTTTTTCTTAGAATTATTACATAGAGCTTAAATAAATAATTTAATTCTTGACATTTATAGTGCAGAGCTGCCAATATCCATATTATGAAATCTGCTTGCACAGGGAAAAGGCCTTCTTTATTTTTAATTCTCTGTTCCAGTAAAGTTATGAATGTCTTGAGCCATCCACAAAAAAACATCAGTCTGTCAAAATCCCCTTCCTACCTCTAGTAGCTGAAACAGAAGCAAGGAATTATACATTTTGTAAAATTTTGTAAGGTTTTGATAGTAAAAAAACCTTTCTCCTGACGGAGGAGTTTGAATATTTTATTGCTTCAACTGTGTCTATTTCTGTATTCAGGCTGCTATTATTCAGAAGTCTAGAATATGGTAAAGTTACATGTATGTGTTAGACCAGCAGCATTAAAGAGTCTATCTAGCAAATCAGAAAATGGGAACTTTCTTAAAGAGAACTGAGCATGATTAAGTCTGACTGCTATAGGTGCTCATTACTTAGTATGCAACAGTGTTATTCTGAACTTTGTAAACATGAACTTTTAGATTTCAAACTACAAAAATAGATGATAAATCTGCATCCAAGAGTAGAAAAGGCAGTTTTCATATGCCTGTTCTAACTTTTTAAGCTGTGTTTCAGTAACAGTGCTTGCTTTACGTAGTTCATATTCAATAGCAACTAAACAATTAAATTTTAAAAAATGTACTTGCCAAAAATATCACAGTCATGTTCGGTTAAATGGTTTGATCTAATAGTTGGCAATGATTTCTTTTTCTTTTTTTTTTTTTTTTACTTCTCTATAAATTCTATATCTTTCACTATGCAATCTAATACAGGGAATGAGAGGCTGAAGAGCAGCACTGTGGAGAGGGATCTGGGGGTCCTGGTTAATGGAAAGTTGAATGTGAGCCAGCAGTGCCCTGGAAGCCAGGAGGGCCAACCTGGGGTGTCCTGGGGGGCATCAGGCACAGCCTCGCCAGCTGGGCAGGGAGGGGATCATTCCACTCTGCTCTGCACTGGTGCAGCCTCACCTCAAGTGCTGGGGGCAGTTTTGGGTGCCACAATATAAAACAGACATAAAATTATTAGAAAGTGTCCAAAGGAGCGCAACAAAGATGGTGAAGGGTCTGGAAGGGCAACCTGATATGGATTTGCTGAGGTCACTTGTTCTGTTCAGCCAGGAGAAGACTGAGGGGAGACCTCATTTCAGTCTGCAACTTCCTCATGAGGGGAAGAGGAGGGGCAGGCATTGATCTCTTCTCTCT
>VZRQ01000209.1:10419-89935 GCA_013397975.1 Machaerirhynchus nigripectus | reverse complement strand
AGTCGGGGGTGGGGGGGGGGTTAGATTAAATATCAGGAAAAGGTTTTTCACCCACGTGCTGGCTGGGCACTGGAACAGGCTCCCCAGGGAAGTGGTCACAGCACCAAGCCTAACAGAGTACAAGAAGTGTTTAAAAAATGCTCTCTGGCGCATGGTCTGACTCTTGGGGTTTCCTGTGCAGGACCAGGAGTTGGACTTGATGATTCTTGTGGGTCTCTTCTGACTCAGCATATTCTATGAGTCTAAAATATCTGGATGAATTTTAATACTTACTGCAAATATGAAGATTAGAAAGCAACAATATCTGATTCTTCTACTATCAGATCTTAAGAGCAAAAATTAATATGGCCAGACACACTGAATTTATTTTATTCTACTTTTCACAGAATCACTGAAAAAGAGTAAAGAAGGTGCATAACTACTGTTTCAGCTATAAATTTGTGATGATGTAATATTGCTGTAACACCTCAGCTGTGTGTGAGAATGGACACAATCTGCCTAGTTTTATTTCTCTTAAAAGAAGCCCCCTGAGATATCACCTCTTCCTCAGCTGTTTAGAAACAGGTCATTACTTTATCTGACATCTCAGCGACCATCTGCTAAGAAATTTTATTTCTTCGTCTGTCTGCTTGTTTATATATCTTCTTTCCATAGAAATGGAAAGACAGGAAAACACAGTTAAAAATATTTTTCAGAGGTATCTCAAATATATCTTATCAGAAAATAGAAATCTATATTGCTAAGAAACTGCATTTTTTCTTTATTTTATAGCTCAAAAATGTGTCTCTGGATTTAATGTTAATTCTGTATGATTAAAATTTATTATTAAAACAGTATATTTCTACCATATTCTATTTGATCACCTTATTGTTCATGTTCATTGATCAAGCTCATTGTTCATCTCTCCCATCTCAAAATTTGAGTTTTCTGTTCTATGACAATAGCAAGGTTTTGGGTGAACGTAGAGTTATCTTGTCTTTAATTTGAGGAGATTTTAACATACAGTTTTCATTTTTTGTTGTTGATCTTTTAGTCATTTTGATTTCTGTATAATTTAAAATTTGTTTTAATGTAAGTATTTGATAGGAATGGAGCCCTGCATTTCCCACTTGAATCAGAATTTATATCTATTCAGTTGGGGAATGTAACTTAGTATGTTCTGGCCATGAAATTTTAAATTTTTTTCCCCCAGTATGTTTTGACATGAAAAGTTTTTCAGAAATGGAGTAACTGAAGAAGTTCAATGAAGTGTGTTCTGAATATGCAAAGACATTTGGGAGACAAAAATCCAAAACAAACCCCAAACTAAAATCCAATAAAAGGACTTAAAATACTAGGAATTATTTTGAAAAGCTACACAGTAAATTACGGTTCTGTCATCAAGAGATAGATTGCATTTTTTTCTCTCAAGTCAGAAAGAAGAGAATATCAACTAAACTGAAAGGTAGCTGTCAAAAGAAAACAACTAATAACTAGTTGAGTAATCACCAGAACTTGCTTGTGGAAAAAACATTTTTTGTTGGTATGTGCCTAAATATCTTTGAAAGCTGATTTCACAAATAGATTGGTAGTGTATGCACGCATAGACATAACCCAGAGTAGTTAAAAACACAGTGTCCAACCAAGCAGACATTGAAAAAAGTATATTTGGAACAATTATGGATTCTGCTTGTTCTAAATACTAGTGACCTTTAAATGAATGGGAACCTTCTTTAGATGAGAATTTTTATAAGCATTTTCCAGGATATTTTTCACATGCTCTCGTAATCAGGCATCTTGATGGAGACAAATAACAGGACTAGACAGACGGGTAACCTAGCCCTGCATCACTAATTATGCATTCCTTACCTATTCCAGTTTTCCAGTGGAAAATTCCAGTTTTCTATATTAACGCACATTTTTCAAAGCATTTCTTTTCCTTCTGAAATTTTCATTTGCCCCTTCATTCAATACAAAATGACAATGCTACACATAGACCACTGCTCTATGTTGTGCTATTTTTCTTTTTTTTCAGCCTTTAATGATAGAAATGGCTGTCATCTACAGATATTGTTTTTCACTTTTATCTCTTTCTTCTTGATTCTTAATATTACAGAAGAAAAGTTTTAGTCTATAAAAAAGATAATACTAACATGTACAGATTAATCTCTCAGATTCATCTTTCCTTGTTTGTCTCTCCATCAATTTCTATGTATTTTCCACTCTGGCATATATATTTTCACCATGTGAAGTCTGTGGAAATTTCTCTTTTTATAGAGTGCAGAAAGATGTTTAATGTATATATGCACACTTTGTAGTGACCTACAGTCTAAATGCCTGTATGGACATTTTTGCCTTATCCTTCAAAATTCAAACTATCTTGGTACTTCTTTTGGGATTTTTAATTCTCAAGTGAATTACATCTGTATATCTTTTTTAGAAGAACAGGACCTTCCTGGGAAAGTAATTCAAAAGAAAGAAAGTTCATAGAAAGTTCATAACTTTCTTCTTTCTCCTTTGGTGACATTTGTGTTATGCTACATTCTAAATCAAAGGCTTTGCTTAGTCCTGCCTCTCCCTAAGTATTTTAAAACTCTTAGTAATTTTCTTTTTCAATACAATGGTTCAATTATTAATTGTGATATCTTTTTCTTATTTTTAAAAATAACATTGTTGTTGTTTAGAGATTTATAGAGCTCTCTTGATCCTGCAGCTCACTTTCTTTCTGTTTTTTGTGCAAAATTCATCTGTCTTTCATAACAGACAGGCAAGTGTAATAAATGTTTTTATTATATTTTTTACTTTTGTTTCATTTGAAATTTCAATATGCTATATCTTCTAATTTTTTAACCTTCACTGTGTCAGAAGTATTGTCATAAATTATTGCTGTTTAGAAAAGTTTTAATTCTATTAGTTTTTTAGTTTATTTTCAAAGTGAACACAGACCTGCTTTAGCAAAGTTCTTGAATAAGATATTTACAATACACTCTCAGTGACATCACTGAGATCATCACAATTTTTTCAGCTGGTTGACTTGAGTGAAAAACCCTAGAGCAGGATTTTTTTAATGATTGTGTGAAGTTCATTTCTTCGCATTCTATGATAATTTTTGATTAAAAGCTTATGCCAGAAAATTCATAAGCCAGGTGTAAATATTTGTAAAGAGATAACGTTGTTTATCACCTCCTGTCTTTCCACCAAGGACAGATTATTTTCTACAGCTTGAAAATGAGGCTGTAGATTCATGCATAAATTGTTATGTAAGGTTTTTACTTCTGATACCAATCAGGTTTGCCAGAAAAAAAAAAGGTCTTGCTGAATAGATTCTGGCTTTATAACCCATTTAATTTAATAATGAAAGTAGGATTCTGGACAAAACAGCTAAGCCACAAGATTTTACATACCCAAAAGACGTCATCCTGTGGGAATGTAATCCAATTGCATAAAGGGAAGGTTGGGCTTGGTGTTTGGAAACTGAAAGTAGCTTTGAAGAGTACATGTTCTTTGATGTACAATGTTTTCATTGTGGAATTGTGCAACTTGGTTTGTTCTGATGAATAAAACAAGAAATTACCATTTTGTTTCCAATTTGAATGCCATATGGAGACAGGCAGTAGTTGAAAACTGGGTACTGTCCACTCAGCTTTCAATGTTGTCACAGTAGATTGCATTTGCAAGTTTTACAACTATAGTAATGTTGTATCTGTATGACCACAACTTAATGCCTGTATCCATACCTTTGGATACTTGACAGTTACAAAAAATACTTGTCCTTCACATTTCAAATGCACTTGATGAAAAACTACTTTATATTTTTTATTTCTGAATGCATACATTGAATTTTTGCTCATTGCTCCCATTTATAGGTGTTCCAATGAAGGACAGAACAATGGAAGCTATCAAATTAACGATGTGTTATCACCTGGTAACATAGGAAAGGTGTAACATTTTTAATAGGAGAGATTAGATTAATGTCATTTCAGCCACCAGGAGCTGGGAATCAATTTCAATGCTAATCAGTGGTTTAAAGAATAGATTAGTAGTGCAGAAACTGCCATTAACCTTTCAAGCACTGCCTCTACTTGAAGCTTCCTGCAGAGGTATAAAACAGTGTGCAGCTGTGGCACAAACAGGCAAAATACAATACAAAAAGGTATTGAAGATTTTCTTGGTCTATTTTATGATAAGACTATGCTCCAAACAGGCCTTGCTCAAGAAATAGAAAAGTTTTACCCTGTAGAAAAAACCAAAACCAAACCAAACCAAACAAAACAACGACAAAAAAAACCCCAACCAAACAAAAACAAACAAACAAAAAACCCCCAAAAAAACCAAAGAAAAAAAAACAAAAGAAAAAAACCCAACCCAAACGCCAAACGCCAAGCAACTCTTTTTAATAAAATGCTTATTTTTGAACCGGAGTTTCCTGAAAACTGAAGCACCACCTGTGTGAAGTGAATACGTGCAGGTAACACCAAGACTGCCATGATCTGCAGCTGAAGTGTGAATTAAAAGATTTATTCCATTATTTCACAGGCAGAGAGATGCATTACACTACTAAATTAACCCAGACTAAACAGGGACAAAAAGCACGCGTGACAGGCCCATTCCCTGCTTTGATGTAACATCGGGCTTGGGACAAGCACATTGTTTTGCAAGCCTGTGATTTTACAGTCTCTGAGCTTCTCATCTCTCTTTTCCCCTCCTTCTGCTCCAGGAGACCTAGGCCTATGGAGAATGCTTTTTAGCTCCTTTTCAGCATTCTATTATCTTCTACAGAAATTCCACTTCTCAAGACAGAAAGAAAACAATGAGAAATTTTCCAGACTGAATATTCTTAGCATGTCTCACATGCAAAGTCATCTTGAGTGAAGACAGTCCTAAAAAAACCTCTTTCTCGTCATCAGTCTTCCGTTTTTAACCCTTTAATCCCAACACCACCTAAAGGTTTTGTGCAGATTATATAATATTCACTAGTATGAATCTTGATTTCCAAAACATGATGGGTTTTTCACAACTTCATATTGAAATGGTGTACAAAAAAATGCATCTGTGGCTTTTTAAACTGCTGCACACACATGATCACTGAGAGATATTCTAATATTTTTTACAAGTTTTCTAATCTGTTTTAATGGAGATCGTGAATTTGGTAGTGACAAGTACCATGATCACAGTGTTCCCCTTAATGATCTCAGCAAGAAGGAAAACCACATTATTTTACTTATTGACACTTGAGAAAAAATAATGTCCTCTTGCATGAGACCACAAACTCCACTGGCCCTGGAAGAATTTGTTTTCTATTTGTAATGAACTCCAAGACTGATATGAATGATATCTGAACTTGGCAGTACAATAGAAGATAATTAATGAGATCTTTTTCTGTTATGCTCCTTAAACATTGTTCTCTGAGTAGGTAAAATGTTATACTGGTATCAATATTTTAACTCAGCTATCATCTTTCTAATCCCCAAGGGTTAAAATTACAAAGGTATTTTGTAACAACACACATTCTATGTGTAAGAAAGTTCTGTGACCTTGCAGAATAAAATAGAAACTAATTCCCCTTGTATAAGGGTAAAGACCTTGGAAATCTAAACTTTAATTTCTGCTATTCTCTTGTTCAGTTTTTAATGTTCAATCAGAGTGGTGAGATGATGATACATGTTCCCCAAGCTTTCTAGTACTGGTATTCCATCATTTTGAAAGCATTGTTGATGCAATCAATGATGATAAATGATTCATCTCACTTAATTAGGCTGAGAAAAAAGTGAGATACTTCAAACAAAACTATTTTAAAAAGATTTAGCTGTTAGAATTTTCTAGCCTCCTTCATTTTTATATATGCTAGCATTTTTTCTATTCCCATTAAGATAGACATATAAATATTTCATATGTCATAGATTAAGACAAAATTAAATTAATTTCTCAAGTGCAGACTGTTTCCAACCAGAGTCTGTCTTTTTTTGGTTAGGGTTTTTGTGTGGTTTTGGTTTTTTTTTTTCCTGTGATGCAACTGAGAAAATGTTATTTGGTTGATTTGTTTTACTGCTCCAATCAAATGGTTATCATAAACACCAACTTCAACAAGCAGTCTATATATTTTTTTGGGGAAGATTACAAGTCAGCACCATTAAACAATAAAAAAATTGGTTATGATGCACTGACAGCTAAGCTTAGGTTTATAAAATGTAGGTAACACTTTTGGTGGACAAAAGCTACCTTGTGTGACTGTATGAATTAGTAGTCCTTAAAAGACAGGAATAAAAATCAGTCGTAAAAAACTATACGACCTCTCAAAAAACAACTCATACAAAAAAAGAGCCTAGAAATAGGAATGGAAAACATAGAATGCTAAGCCTATGCTAAAACCTTTCCTACCCCCATTTCCACTTCTAGAACAGGCTATGTTTAGTCAAGAAAGGCTGGAAAATATGGAATTGCATAAGAATAGTAATGAGAAGGAGAGAGAAGAATAAAATCCTAGAGAAAAAATTTATGCACAATACCATTGCTCACTGGCCTCTGACAGATGCAGTGATCAGACCCTCCTGGCCAACTCCTCACAGTTTATATACTGAGCATCCCATGCTGTGACATGGAATATCCCTTTGGATAGTTTGGGTCAGCTGTCCTGGCCATGCTCCCTCCCAGCTTCTTGTGAATCTCCTCACTGATACCATGTTAGGTGATGTTATTTATATTACATGAGGTTCTCCCAGTGAGTAGCAGATACTGCAAAGAGCAGTTCTGTGGATTTGAGACATCAGTACTACTTGAAGTCTTAATGGATGGTGTTTACCTTTTGACCCTTCATTGTCGCAATGCAAACCATTTCATTCACTTCTCATGATTATCAATAGAAAAGAATGAAGTTTAACATTAAAATTACATTAAGGCACACTAGTATAAAAAATACGTGAATGTTTTGAGGATGACCCAAAAAGATGACTTAAGAGTTGATGTATATTAAATTAAATAAAACCTCCCCAAATTCTCCCATTTTCCTATCTCCCTTTAAACTGAGTCTTTAGAAGTTAGAATTATGAGAAGATATTTGACAAAATTAAATTAAAATCTAAGTCCTGAAGGGGATTTCTTCAAAGTGTCAGTGCCTGGCAATAGAGAAAATATGATCTTGTTTTGATAGCACTAAACTGGACTTGGAGGGGATTATGTTTCATTTTGTCCTTACTATAAACTTCCCTAAAGAGTAACTGTCATCATCAGAGCTTGTGGGGTCTTGGCGGGTCAGCTGTCCTGGCCTGAAGTAATCAAAAACTAACCATAAATACAGTCCACAGGAAAAAGCAAAATACTCATTACTCTTTGTAAAACTCATTACTCTTTTTTGTAAAAAAACTGTGTGTTTTACATCACATGTTTCAAGACACGTACAGTGAGGATCTCATTCAAAGTCTGTTTTATATCACTTAGTGGCATTAGTGCATCTGGGATTATATTCTAGGGATATCATTTTACCAGGAGCAGCATCAAAGGGAAGCTCCTCACCAAACTCTCAGATCTAACTTTATCTAAAACAGAAGGATATTGCAATGCTGGCAAAAAAATTGGATTCTAAAGTTCCATTGATATAAAAATATGAGGTGAAAAATATAGAGAAACACTTCATATTCCAGTGTCAAGAGTGACTGAAAGTGAAAGGCAATTTGCACCAGCTGAGGCTCTGTCCCTTTTCACTTTTAAAGATGAGTACCAGACGCTGAAATCTGTGTAAAATTGAGCATGTACATTCTAAGTTTAACATTAGTTTCTAATAAGAACCTTGTAATAGTTCTACTAGACTAAGAGAACACCAGAACATTTATATTCTCGTATTCTCCTGTGCAGTATTTGTAGTCTGTTCATGAGTCTGATCATTTTTATACTCTTAATGCACTCTTAATCAGGAACATTGAAATTATTCTTGTAATTTCTATTGATGAAAACAAGTTTCTCAGAAAATATTCCACCATGAAAAATTGTGAATGATTGATTTTAAGCACAACCTTTTCAAACTTTTACAGTTTGACTTGATAGCTGCATGAAGGAAAAGCTTTATTAAACAGGCTGTCAATGATCCTATTGTTATGTATAGTCAGTGTTGAACACTACTTATATTCTGCAAGTATAGACTTATCACTATCATATCCTGAACTTTTCTGAATATGATATGGGAAAAACTGTTTCTTATAAAAAATTCTGTACTTCATGGTTTCCAGCTATACCTGTTACCATTTCTTCCCTTTATATTTATACAATGTAACAATCTGTCTGGAAAGAGAAAACAAACAAACAAAGCTACCATAACTTCAGATAATTCCTCAACTGGGGAAAGTTTTACAAAAGATTAAAAATAATCTGTTTCAGCTTCACCTGATCTGCATACTCTTTACTGCCTATCCAGTTTGTTCCTCGAAATAAAACAACCGAAAAATAAAAATAAATATTTTGTAACTCCAAGTTGCCAGGAAAAAAAATAAAAAGGAAAATAGTTATTTTCATATTAATTCAAATATGGGTAAATGATCTTTTTATTTATGGATATTGATACTTATTTCAGTAAAAGAGATTTTTCCATAGAACAGACAACTTATTATTCTTCATTTTGTCACACTGATAACTGCCCAGGTTCTCCTAATAAAACCCAACAGAATCACACATAGAGATCTTTTTAAACAGTGGCAAAAGCTTCTAATCAGTTGCTGCCTCCACCAAAATCATCCACTTGATTATTGTATAAGTGACTCTGACATATCTCAAAGGATTTTTACGTTTCCCTTATCCTTTATGGAAGCTATTCATTATTTCTAGAAGACCTGAAAGACTTTAACAATGATAGAAGAGCCATAAAAAGAATATTTTTTTCACTTCCAAAATATCCCTTACCTCTGGTAACCTTTTCTGCTTCTGAACAGAGATTCTTTTCATAAGAGCTTATTTCAACAGTATTTTGGATCCTATTAGCATTCATAGTATTAGAAAAAAGATCTTGTATGGTTTCAGAAGAAAGGATTTAACTTCTGACACTTTGATACCACAGAAACTATGTCATGGGCTTTCAGTGAGAGATCTCACAAAAATCAAATTCTTTCATTTTACTAGTGCAAAGTTTATAAAATAATTCTATTTTCTCCTTACATATTTCAAAAAGAAAGACGTAGAATAAAGAAAGTATAAAGATAAGTCTTCGTGTTCACTGAACAATATGTAAAACTGCATTTAAAATACAGAAAGTTCACATAGCTCTCAGCTTCCGTTCACAAGTGTCTGACCAAATTAGTGTTATGTCTCAGACAACTGGACCATCTTATACTCAGTAGGTATGCCTGCTGTTTCTTACTCAGGGGATGAAGCTGATGACTCTCCTTCACATCTGAGGTGAGACAGGGATAGAAGGGGTTAATGTCACAATGAGTAGTTGGAAACGGCAGTAAACCCTCCTCCACTTTTAAACCTTAGGAAAATGTAGCACACCCTGGGATTGTTCTACATTCAGGTCAAAGGTTTTATAAGCAAACACTAAGACTACCACCACCGTATTTGTTAACACAATAAAAGGATTCAAGATCTGTCCACAGCAGATGAACAGGTAATTTATCTGTGGAACTGGTAACAGTGGTCAGATAAGATTTAAATAAGATAGGACCAAATAAGATAGTTCCTGTAATTCTGTTTCAGCAAACAGCCTCATATATAACTACAAAACATCACAGTTCTGTAACAACAAAAATCCAGCATTTGTTAATGTACACAACCCCTCTATGTCTGCGTTTTATGTCCTTGTCCATTCTCTAGTTTATAGTGTCTTGGTTCAAAAGACGGGTGTCTGCTAAGGAAGGCAGGAGCCTCCCTTGGAATGGAAAATGTAACCCCCTTCCCTCTGAACTATTATAATTTTGAAATTAAGGGGCTTTCAGGCAAAGATATGAGAAATAAGAATACCAGTTCTTTACTAGTATATGTAACAAGGCAATAATACAGAAACACTGGCTTAACCTGACAGAGTCAGGATATGACCTGACACCCCATCAGGCAGGGTGGTGGTAGCAGTCTGGTTAAGCGGTAGCCGCAGTCCTCTTGAGGTGATAGATGTGGTTCTGTTGAAGCAGTGATTCTGTAGAAGGGTCTGGTCTTCTTCTGAAGGTCCACTGGTGGTTATGTAGCTCTTGTCCTCTGGGAATCCAGTAGGTCAGGGCTGACTGTGGTGTTCCAAACCTCAGATTATATCCAGGTAGGAATACTTGGCTCGTCCCCTTGGGTGGAACATCTCACAATGGGGTGATGTAATTTTATGAGTCATGCAGTGAGGCTGGATGGTCCATTAACAGAAGATATCTCCCTGGAGGGAGTTATCAGGGATGTGTCATGGAAGAGATAAGAAACACTGCCCCACCTGGTTTTAAGAGATGGTGATAGAGTATATACTTCTGGTTACATCTTACACTGTAACCTAAGACAATAGACTTTTGGAATCACTTCCATATTTGCATGTTGCTGGCAGATAAGGTAACTAGTGCTTATAAGTTATTTAAATTATTAAATTGCATTATGTCAAATTATTAACACCATATTATCATAATTATAGAGTCATGCTGTCTTCCTTAATGAATGAAATCTTTTCTTTCTAATAGTTGAGAGGTCCCAGTCCCAGCCAAATGACTTCTGTTTTTCCTCCATAATCAGCAGGAAGAAGTCATCACACACTCTGATTCAGTAAAATCTATCTTATATGTGAGGATACTTAAAAGCAATTTTCTAATGCTAAGCTGAGTTATTAGACCTAATTTTTGTGTGCATCTTTTTTTCTAATGGTTAAACAAGGATAGAAGCATAAAAGCATCTCATGCTTGGTACTGATGCAGATGCATGTTAACATTAGCTTTCAAAATGTGTTCCCCGGCCAGCTTCCGTAGATAATTCTCTCACATCAAGAAGGTTTTATAAAATTATAACAGGAGCATTATATTGACTCGGTAGACCAACTTTATCTTTTCACAACAGAAAAAGAAATGGCATGTTCTTTTTTTAAAAGATAAAATCTGCATTATTTTTCCTAAAGCTTTTTAATTTCTTGGTTTTACAGTTTATTTTATCCCGTTTTCCTAATCCATTTATAATTTACTGTTTTAAAGAACATTAAGCAACCAAAACTCAGAAATAACTCTGAAATTAAGCAGTTGGAAATATTAAAATAACTCTTCTTTTCCTCTATTTGATCATTCAGACTTTGTTCTTTCTTCCCCAGATCCTCACACAGTTAAAATGTACAGAGAGAAAACAGACTATTAAGAAGCAGATTTAGTTTAAAGAGAATTTATTTCACATGCTTGGTGACTATGTTCATGTCACAAAGTAGACCACAGTTTTGGACTTCTAGTAGGCTACAGAAAAGAGATTTCTCTTCTATGGTTATCTCTATAGTTTTCTCATAGTTTCTAAACTTAAACTCCCAATTTAATAGAAGTTGATATTTTTTATTAATTTATTAAGTTAAATACATATCCCCCTTGAGTCTTCATGCATTTCCTCTCTCCCTAGAGGAATAAAATCATAAATAATTTTCCAGTAATTGAGTTTCTTAATAGATTTAGAAGAAACATTTTACAATACAGCAATTGCACTTTTATGAGTTCTGGCAAGAAGGTTATTCTTTCAAAGTAAGGTAACCTCTCTGGTTTATGAAAGCAACTTTTTCAGTTCACCAAGATAGTAATTTACTGGTCCCTATGATAGGAACTTTTGGGTTGCGTTCTTGACTTTCATTTATGGATGATAATTCTGTTTAGAATTGCTGCACTTAATCCAGTTAGTAAATTGCACCCAATCTGATGAGTTGCAATGAAGTGTCCACACTTACATATTCCAGACATTAAAGTCCTATGTGAATGTCTATGACATTCAAGTCCCTTCTAGTAGTTCTGTTAGGAATGTGTTTTTAGATTATGTATTTACTGAATTAAACACAAAGCTTTGTGTTGGAGATCACATATTCCGATATCCCCTAGATTATTATTTTGGCTAAGAAGCATTGCAAAGATTTTTTAATTTTCCTCAGTTTCTGAATGGTACTTGAGAGTAATGAGAATTAGTTATATGTCAGCAAATATTTGAAGAGGAAAGGAATTTCCCAGTTTATAGCAGGATTATTTTTTTCCAAAAATGTATGTTCTGTAGACTTTGTCTGAATTCCTTCTATTAATAAAAACGTTAGTATAAGTGTCTTAGTATTTGGAGGGGTGGGGGTGGGTCTTTTTATTCTGATTTTTTTCACTTAATAGGGATTGAGAATTTAAATATGGAGGTACAGCAAAATGAAAGGAATGATAACAAATTATTCTCTCTTCAAAACTCTGGGCTTACAATATTCATACAGATAATACACGTTGAAAACTTTCAGTTACAAACAGTTTAGTTAGTATCCCTTTTCCACAGTCTAATTCCTGAACACAGCAGTCAGCAGTAAAACTTGCAATGTCATGCATTTTAGAAGTAATGAAAAATCTTCTGCGGTGCACTTTGAATTCATTTTTGACATACACCTACTACAGATTTACAATAATTTATCTTGGGTGCTGAATAAGCCTCCTATTTTTCACACCTCACCACACCACTATTGGGAGGCTTAATTATAATGTTGTCTCTTTTCCATTTAAAAATGTCAGAATTTATATTATAACTTTCATACTTAAACCAGTTAGCACTAAATAGTCATGTCATTCAAAACCACATTCCACTGAAGCTGAAAAAATTAATTTTTGTTGCAGTTAAGTCCAATTTCCTGCTGGTTTCCGTTTCCCCTCGGGAAGGATATGTTCTATAACTTAACAACCAAATTATTGCTAAAACATGTAGTTCTGAAAGACTAAGATAAATGTATTTTAGTATTTTTTGCCAATTAAACTTAATGAACAGTACCTTCAGCTTGAAAACACATTCTGAACAGTTTGGTGTGAGCTGACTGGTATTTAGGAATTTTGCAACAAGAAATCAAATCTTGTTTCCTTATAATATGAAAATGTTTTATGATATTTTTATTAAATTGTGAATTCATATGACTTTTGCTTCACAGTAATTTTAATGTGATGCACTCAAATCAAATGGGTGCTTACTCAGAAGGAAAAAGTTGTTCTATATTTAAGAACTATATATCAACCATATTAATTTCTGTACAAAATGCTTTATTCCTTCAGAGAATATCAAGTTCGTGAATTCCAGCACCCACACGGGTCCCTGAAGACACTATAGTTAAAATGTATTTCTTCATTTTAATTAATTACAGAAAAATTCTCCAGGAAAACAGATCAAAACAACATTCTTATCAGCTCCAAAAAATCTGTCCTTAGTGGAATAAACCCACACATTTCTATTGGAGAATTATATAACTTTAGGTAACATTTTCGTGGCACTTGTGATTTTGTGTTAATTTCTTCCACCATGGAATATGCAACAATTTCATTGAAATACAGCCGGTTGTAAAAAAGTTGCTTTTTTCTGATTCTTCTGAGAAAAGTGTTCCTGTGCCTAAATATTTTCTCAATAATGCTAAAGGTTATATCTGCTGAGTTACTTATACACAACATGGCCCAAGACGTTTTCCCCTGCCACTCCTGTGACAATCCTGTGCTAGACACTAAAGCTATTATCTCCAAGGAATTAGCAAAGGAGGTTACAGATACTGAGACTGAAGCCCCTTGGTTTGCTTAACTACTCTAGTCTAGCCATTCAGCATCAAAGAGGGTGAATTTTTCATATTTATCTGGTAGTATGCAATTTCATTCTAAATAATTCTGGGTTTTTTCTTGGTAAATTTTACTGTATGGAGCTCACTTGTATGAAGTATGGAGAACACGCACTGGAACTTGATTAGGAAAGCCCCGGCAGACTCTGTATTTGCATAATTTAACCTTTAAAACAGACCTTAGTGACACTGAACAAGATTTCATTTTCCAAATTCTATTTCCACTTTAGTCAATAACCTCAGATTTACAATATCCCAATATCTTGCCCAAAGGATTTCCCCATGGAAAAAAGGAATATTGCATCTCATATAAGGTGAACCTCCTACTGCCTGCATGAGTATACTTCAAGGAACAAAGGAAACAGTGGTGTGAGCCATAGCTGTACACTCTGGCCCAGAAACCTGCCTCAGACCCACTGTGCAGCCAGCCTACAGCTGAAATATCTGTACTGTTCAAACCCATCCAAAACATATAAGTACTTCACACAGGATTTTTTTTTCCTTTCTGTTCTAGTGCTGTATAATCCAATGGAGTCTCTCATCAATGATAAGGTTTAAGTTAGGCCAATGTCCTTTGCTTTCCACCCCACAGCAGATGATAGAGATGATCTCTGTACTTTGAGAGGCTCGGAAAAGGAAGCTTTATACAAATAAAAAGCCTGAAATATTTCCTTACAATATGAAGTATATGTTTAGACTAGTATTTAGAGACAAACACTTCTATCTGAAGTGCTCTGACATTACAACTCTTAGAGCATCTCATTAGTCCTCTCAATTGCATCTGCCAAGTTCAGCTGACTTAGGACTGTGTTTCAAGTCTCAGGAAATCTTTGATTGTGGATGAAGAATGTTAACAACAAAAATATGGAAAATGGACCAATAAACACTTTAACACTTCAACAAATCTGAAGGTTTTAATTTCTCTGTAAAATGTGGTTTACAAGTAGAAGGAAATCATGTGGTATGTTCTAAATGGTTTTATTTGTGTTTCTCTATATATAGAATATATATAAAGAGAGAAATTTTTTAAGGTTTGTTTATCTGAAGAAGAGAATCCAGCTTGGCACTTCCAGGTGCCCTGCTGCGCATCTTTGACAATGTGCTGTTGTCTCTTTCCTTTCAAACAGATTTGAAGTTCATGGAATAACTGGTCTTGGAGATCATAAATACAAATTCAGTGAAGAAGACAGAAGGTTTGTTTTATTTTCTCTTGCCTCCTGTCCTAAACATGAACACAACAACTACACAGAACACAATGTGGTATACATCACAATCTTATGATTCCAGGTGAACCCATTCACTGATGGATGTGAGAGCAGGAAAAGGTACCGATTCAGAAAAAGGAAACATTGATTTAAAATTTGCAAAGGTTTCACATAGAAACATGCTGCTATTTTATACAATAGCTATGTTAGATCATTATATTTTCCATACTGAAAGATGGAGTTGTGGTCTTTAATGTGTTAATCTGTTTTCCTGACTATCCACAGAACTAAAGCTAAGTAATAAGTAGTTTTAAAACCTGATACCTTTTGTTAAAGAAAAAGCTGTGCTTATTAAAAATTCTGAATAAGTTCTTACTTGATTTTCTTAATTTTCTTTTTAAAATATAAATGACTAACTCAACTATAACGTGTGTTTGACAGAAATAATTTGAGAGTAATTATACAGAGACAAGCATTTAAACTCATGGGTAATTTGAATGCAGCTTCTTTCACCCTTTATAATTATGTACTTCTGGTGTTGTGCTATTGAGTGAACACTACCCTTTAAAAAATGCAGAGAAAGATGTTAAGTGTTCAAAATTCACTCTGCAGTATGAGACTTGAAGATGTGGTATGGTAGGAGAAAGTAGAACAAAGAAAGCCTTTCTGTGAAGTACAGATATATTTCCAGCAGGGACTTATTACTCTCAAAACAGGTATGAGAGACTTTTGTCCTGTTATAAAAACAAATCCACCACTTTGAAAAAAAGAGTGGTACAGATAGTGTGTCCACAGACAGAGAGCAGCCATCTATAACCCTAAGATAAATAATCTTATTTTGTCTGATTTTGATTTTGCTTCTGGTTGCTCATCAGTAGATTGAGTGAAATGGCTAGCACTTTAATGGGTTTTAAGCCTACAGATATTATTTCAAATGTAGAGATATTTTACAATCAGTAGAATTGTTTTAGTTAAATGAGAATACAATTTTACAGTAATGGCTCTTCTTCAGTGTGTGTGAATTCTAATTGATATAGGTCATGTCTCCTCCCTGATCTTGTTAAGTATGACAACATAACATCCTCTGATACTGTTTATTTTTCAGAGACCATCCACTGAAGTTACAGAAAAATCATAAATACCAACATTTCAAAAAGGACATTACTTTATTGACCTTTAACTCCACAACATATTGGAAGTTATTATAACATAGTGAGATTTCCTCATAACCAGTCTGTAGTGTTGACAGAGTAGAGGCTACATAGAATTTTTTATTTCATTCTGAAGAGGTTGTGACTTTTTTTCAAGGGTTGACAAGAAATTTGGTATGGCCAGAGGCAAGTGTTTTATAGGTGGTCAGTGAAGAAAAGAAATATAAGTGTGGCCAACAAATGGAGAGTGCTTCATAATTTATGAAACTACATTTCAGCAGAATTAGCAAGGTAGAAGCATCATACTGGAATTAGGAAAATTTGGAAAACTGTCTCCTGTAGTTAGAAAAAAGACACATGTTATTCATGTTATTGAGACCACTCATAACTTACTGATAGTTCAATTTTTCAGTACATCTTTAAAGATAAACTCACAGTTTCACAAGAAGCATTGAATTGCTTGTTCTCACTGAGTTTAAGACCAAACTCGTTGCTTTAAGAAAAGAATAACTTAATTTATTCAGGTAAATTACAGTTTAAATACTGACTTCATGTAAAAATGAAGTTAGAGATAGATACTTGAAAAGCAGATGTTTGATAATTATTTATTTTATTACCTGTTCTCCATATTTGCTGTGTATGAATCTAACCTTTCTTTGGCAAGATACTAGATGTATCTTGTTGGATGTCCAACTTCTTGCTGTGGCCAATGTCAATTATTTTACTTTTTTTTCATTTTTTAATTTACAATTATTTTACTATTACTGCCAATTGAATCCAAGTAAAGTTGAAATTAAATATTTAAACTCTGTGGGTTCTTTTGCTGACTGATGTGAAAACAGTATTATATGTTCATTTCATATTACTGACCTCCTGTGTTTTCCCATCAAAAAAATTTTTAGACGATGGGGAATTACTAAAATTGAAATTTGTTTTGGGATTATGTTCAGTCTTTAAGAATGCAAACAATGACTCTCTCGTCTTGGAGAATTTATCCCACACTTACAATTTTTCATTGTTTTTCTAAACAATAGTGCTTTCTTTGTCCATACTTTTGTGAATTCCACTGGGTTTTCGGCAGTACCTGTGAGTGCCTCAGACAAGTGTGATCATAAAGTGTTTTGTAGCAAATAATTTCTGAGAAAACTGTGTTTAAAGTTAGACAGTGCAGAACATTTAGAGAAACTGCTAGAATCCTTATGGTTAATAATACCCTCTAATAGGGAAGGAGAAACTGGACCATTGGAAGTTCATGGGAAAATAAAAAAACTATTCAGAGATTCACAGAACAAAGAGAATTCACTGGAGACTGGTATCAGGTACTAAAAATTATGTGAGCGATATATATTAAGTTGTTAATAAATTGGATGTTTATTGCCAGGTGATTATTATATTCATCCACTTTAGTAATAAAATGATATGGTCTAGTAAGTAGATGTAATTTTGAAGTTAGAAATGGTTAGCATTTCCATCTCTTGCATGGGATATGGCACAGGTCATCCTTCTGCCCATTCAAGTCTATGTTACAACGCCGCACCCTACTGCTTGTGCTGTTCAACAAGTGTGCCATCATAGTTACTGTCATAGGTAGTAGAAGGCATTTCTGGTCCTACTTGCCAGCTTTCTGCAGTAAAAATGGAATGGCCTAGGTATTTATATGTTTGAAAAAAAAAAACCCAGGTCAGAGACATGTAATACATCTCAATTTTTTTTCTGGAATGTCCCTGAGATACATTTATCAATCTCCTGTGATATAAATTAACATGCTTATCATTACTGTTTCTGAACCTGACAGATGTTCATGATAAAGTAAAAGTTCTAATTGCACTTGATTTTCTTTTACTGTTGTTTATTTAATTATTTGAAAGCATTCTACCAATTTAAAATGTAGAATTAATTGCCCATAAAGAACCTGATGAATTGAATCAATTTTAATAAAGGTGCTTGTGACTGAGTAGCAACCAGAAATCAAGTGGTTTGCTGATGGTTCCTATGTCAGTGAAGATAGGCAGAACAGATTGTCAGGGTCCTACTGTCATTTTTTTCAAAGGAGAAATACTGTTGCTTCCCAGGAATTTGTTATTTTTAGTGACTACTCACAAGCTGATGGTTTCTTCTTTTCTGTTGTTTTTGATGCTTCTTTTTGATTTGTACTTAGGACGTGGAGAAACTGCTACATTGAATGCCCAGAAGAGGGGCATACAAAACTGGTAGATCCATCATGCCTTATGTCTCCAACTAAAAAACAAAATAGGCAAACTCCTAATTCGGTTCACTCTGTAGGTTCCCAAGTACACCAAAAATCTATTTACTTCACAGTAATTTTGTCTTTGATCTCAGTTGAGAGAGTATTAATGTCTTACTTGGTGAGATGGTCTGAAAATTAGTAATAGGCAAATATAAAATACTTAATTTCACTGTCAATCAATTTTTTAAGTTGTTTTTTGAGTTTTACAACAAACAGGTTATTAACAACTATGTCCTAGTACTTGTTTAATACGCAGTTCTCAAAATTTTAGGGAATGAATGGACAAAAATTCCTTTACTGCTCCATGGTGGCCTTGGCAGACAGTGTCATAGCTGTACTTTTAAAAGCATTAAATGCCAAAACATTGTCATAATCATTTAAGATAGAAGCAGAGATTTATGTAGAATCCATTAGACTGGAAAAGACATTTAAGATCATGGAGTCCAATAGTAAACCCAACATTGTCTAGTCCACTACTCAACCATGCCCCTAAATGCATCATCTACCTCCAGGGATGCTGATTCCTTCACTTCCCTTGTTAACATATTCCAGTGCTTGGTAACTCTTTTGGTGAAGAATATTTTCCTCATATCCATTTTAAACCTTCCCTCAAACAATTTGACATTATTTCCTTTTGTCCCATAATTTATTATTTGGGAAAAGAGACCAACCCCACCTGACTACAACCTTCTTTCAGGTAGTTGTAGAGAGGGATAAGGTCTTCCTTCATCAACTCCTTATAAGACTTGTGCTCCGTATCCTTCACTAGCTTTGTTGCCCTTTGCTGGACTCTCTCCAGCAACTCAATGTCTTTCTTGAAGTGAGTGGCCCAAAATTGAACACAGAATTTGAACTCTTGCCTCACCAGTGCTGAGTACAGGGGGGAAATCATGTCTGTAGTCCTGCTGGCCACACTATTCGGATACAGGTCAGGATCCCACTGACTTCTGGGCACACTGCTGGCTCATGGTCAGTCACATTTATATATAACAGTGGCAGTCTTTGCATATTCCTTCTACTCTTGTAGAGAAAGTTGGTACATATGGATCACATAGAACCTGGAATTTCTGCTTGTCTGAAACTTTTGATTTGTGAACATGCACAACAATCTGCTTACAGTTATTTTCTGGCTTCTTTTGTGCAAGAGCATTAATGAGAATTTCAGAAGTTTTCTAAGATAATGCCTGAGCTCTGTTGGTGGTGACTGTTTCCTCCTTGTGTGGAATGATCCCTTCAGCAAGAGCTGTACATTCTGCTTGCAGAGACACCTTGATGCTGTATGAGCAGCTTTAATGCACAACCAATTCATCTTTGTCTCAGATACTGTGTTGTCTTTTCCCTTCACTTAGCAGGCAAACCAAACTGAGCAGAATGCAATGTTCCTTTCTGTCTCCAGCATTTTACCACATTTGGGGAGTTATGGATTTTTTCAACTAGGAGGAAAAAGTAAACATGGTGCTTCTTTGATGCAGTCCTGTTTACAAAGATGGCACAAAATGTTATTTCTATAAACAAAATGGGAAGCAAAGGAGAAACAGCAGGAATGTCTTAGTGCCAAAGTGTTTTTTGGAGCACTTAGTCCACATGTTCTTTCAGATGTTGCTATTCCCTGAGCTAATTGTGCTTGTGGTTTGTTTCACTGCTTCGCTTCTCTAGGAGTGTGGGTCTTTTTTCCTTCCCCTCTGCATGAAATAGGAAATATGCATGAATCAGCACCTGATGAGATTCCCTCTAGCAGAGTTTGTGTGCTACATACATTTTGTTTGGCAAAGGGGAACAAAAAATTGCCTCAGTTTAAGGACATTATTTATTTCAGCTGCTTGATCCTACAAAAGTTTAAATTAACTGATGTTTTGTTTTTCAAAAAATAACGCAGTTCAAAGATATGGAATTTAAAATGGACTGAAAGTTTAACCTGGATCCTTCAGATGTTTTCTCTAATCTGTAATGAACTCTGCCTTCATAATGAAATTGTCTTTCACCTGAAAGATGAACTTCTATGAATATGAAATTTTGGAACTTTGCAAAAGAAATTACACCTTTATAAAAATTTCATTGCTATTGCATTTATTTTCAAATTATAATCTAATTAAATCACAGTCTTGCACTATGGACAGTTATATTTATGCTCCTTTTCAATAGCAGCAGTGTAATTTCACAGTTTCAGACTATTGCTTGTACAGTAACGTTTAGACTGCTGCTACAAAAGTCTTTATTCAGTTGGTATGTAAATTAGTTAGGAGGATTAATGTGTGACTTTATGCCACCAAGACATACAATATGACCTTATGCTTTGCCATTAATGACCTTAGAATTTGCAAGTAAAAGGATGCTAATGCAATGATTGTGTTGGCAGAATAACACTAGGCAAAATGGAAGCACATTTCAGATTTCAATTTTGTTTCAAGTTTTCAGGAAAAATGCCATTGTATAAAAGAATATGGGATGTTTTATACTAAGATTTTTATCAGAGCCTTTAAGAAAGGCTAATTTTTAACTCCTTTGGACTCACTCCAACAGGCCAATTATTTCAGGCCATATTTTCTCATCTGACAAATGAGAATTTTGTGGGACACTGTGTCAGAAGACCAGGAGAGGTCAAGGTATAGACCTTTCAGCCATTTGCTTTATCCATATAACCAGTCTTGGTGAAAAAACTATCAGTTCATCCAACACAATTTGCCTTTGTTAAATCTCTGTTGACTATTCCCTATTACTCACTTACCTACTCATGCCTGGACATATATTCCAAAGTGACATACTCTCTTCCAAGAAGAAAGAAGAGCTTGGCCAACCCACAGTTATCCAGGCTCTCCTTCTGGTATGTCTTAATGAAGGGAATAACATGAATTTTTTTTCCCAATCATGGATCCCTTCTCCACTTGTCACCCTTTTCCACTAAAGTCAGACAGGCACCTTAGAATCATGATCTATCAACTCTTTCAGCACTTTCAAGCTGAAATAGCTGATGAAATATTCCTGCTGCTCAAGCTGATGAATTTAAATGTATCCAGTTTCTCTAGGTAGTTCTAAGGTGTTGCTCCCAGATGTTAGCTGTCTCACTCCTTCTCAGACTGTGCTGTTACATGCAGAGGTGTTAAAACAGGCACTGTCCATGAAGATCAAGACATAAAGGTATTGAGTTCTTTAGCCCATGTCATCCCTCACCTGTTAGCTCCCCTACCCATCAGCAAACCCACCTTTTCCCACAACTTCTTTTTGCATTTAGTTTAACTGCAAGAGCCTTTTTTTCTTATCTCTAATATTCCTTGCAAGGTTTAGCTCCAGCTGGGCTCTGTTCTTGGATTTTTCCCTAAGTATCTGAGAAATGCTATGCTACTCTTTTGTTGTCTGTCATTTCCATCTCTTATACACTGCCTTTTGCATTTTAGTTCAAAAGTTATTCACATATGTGCAAAAAAGTAGGTCATACTCAGGATGAATAAGTATTACACCGGGATAAAAACTTACCAAGTTTAAAGTTTCAGGGATGTGAATATTCTGGTGAGATAGAAATTCTGGACTACAGAGGAGATATTTTGAAACGGAAAAATGTTTCAGATACATCGATGTGTTTTACAGCCCATATTTTTTGCCAGCTTTTAATTAACAGAACAACAAAAGAAACCAACAAACCAAACACACAAAAACCCCCAAATGACAGTCTACAGAAAGATGTGGTCAAAATGTAAACTCTGCATGCACGTGACTTAAATAAAACCAGATCATTAAACTAGTATATCTTCATCAACATGTTACTTGAACTTAATATTAGGTTTTGATACCATTATTTTAACCTAATTCCTTGTAGTTGAAAAGAATGTTAGGCTCCTAGACTAAGGTAGGGAGCAGCAGGGGTCAAACGAGATGTGGCATGTTGATTCCTCCAGAAGAAATGTGCCAACAGAAAAGTGGAAAAATCTGTTTTGAGATGTTATAGAGGGTCATAACTCACTCAATAAATGTATTTATTCTGTGCCTGTATCCCAGGGTACAGAACGGATACAACTTTTACTTTCTGCCTGTGATTTCTCCTACATTAATGTGTCATTCTGTATAGGCTGTATTATATCTGTGAGCAAAACATTAAAAAATATTACCACACCAGCGAACTGAAAAAACTGGCAGAGCAAGTACTTCTAGAGGTGACAGAAGCAGTAGCAGGTCCTGCAGAAAGAAACTTCATCTTGAGCCAGGTGGTACTTTACACTTTAGCCAGTTTATCCACATTAATTTTAAATTGTTTGAACAACAAATGCATCCTTGAAGAAAAGAGTTCTTAAGCAAATTCACATTAATGGGCCATTGATGTAATAGCTGGCAGGCTGTCTGTCTTTACAGAGAAAAGGAACTGAAGTAGGGAAAGGATCTGAGGATGTCTTTGGAAAGAATTTGCTATCAGGTAAAATCCAGGCCACTGAATCAAAGCAAAATGAATCATCTCACATGACTGGGACCTTTGTCAATTATTTGCCTGTTTTCTTTCCTTCTTTCTTTCTTTCTTTCTTTCTTTCTTTCTTTCTTTCTTTCTTTCTTTCTTTCTTTCTTTCTTTCTTTCTTTCTTTCTTTCTTTCTTTCTTTCTTTCTTTCTTTCTTTCTTTCTTTCTTTCTTTCTTTTTCTTTCCTTCTTCTTTTTCTTTCTTTTCCTTCTTTCCTTCTTTCATTCTTTTTCTTTCTTTCTAACTCTAAATATTCCAAAACATAAAATGTAGGCTTGTAAAATTAACCTATTAATCATTAAGTAATGATTTATATTTCCTTTAAATGTAATAAGAAAAACAAGTTTTACTTTATTTTCTCTCAAACTGCCTAATTTATTGAATTAAATTTTAAAAAGACACTATATTACTGGGGAACAAAAGGAAAAATAAAACAAAATAAAAGCAAACAAACAAAAAAAATCCAAGAAAAATCCCTTATGGTTCTCACTTAAAGACTCAAATTAGTTTTGATTAACTTATTTTGTGTCATATCTAAAAAACCAAACCCCTTTCAGAGGTCTATTCTTTATCCTCTGCAGAGTGGTTTTACACTGGAAGTACTCTACATTTGTAAGGGTTTAACTTCCATGAATTGAAGGTATGAAGTGAACATCAGTTCTTCAAACAACTACATGAGCAATTTTACAGATAAAAAATTTTAGTGAGCTACTCGCCCGTAACAAAAAAAATGCTACACAAAATAGCAATGTCCTTCATGCCCAGTTCACCCCACCACTTCAGTCTTTGTGAAATATGGAGGGTTTTGCCTGTGCTGTGGAAAATATGTTTGCTTCCTTTGGGTAAGCTGGCTGTTTTTCATTCTCTCTCTTCTGTGACCCTTGGGGATGGAGTCTGGATAGATTGGCTGATAGTGAAAATTAGTGCCTAATGTTGAGTATGTTTTATGTATTATGTGTGTGTGGCTATTTTACTTTTCTCTTTGAAAGTCTGCAGTCCAGATTCGCCAAAAGTATTTCTGCTTTTTGTCAGTCTGATACGGATTTTGATGATGAATTCTGATTAATAAAATGGCAGTTAATTAAACTTCTGTGACTTGATAAAATTTACGTAATTTCAAGTCTGCACAAGGCTCTTATCATAATATTCCTCTGTGGAAACCTATAGCAGAATAATAAGGTTTTTAGTTCTGATCTGAGAATATCCCTGTTGGTAGAAGGAGGCATAATCTTTTTTAATTAGGGCAGAACTTGCTTAATCTGTCGGTTGATTAATCTGTCCAACGCCTAAGTGGCATTGCAATTTAATAACTGTTCTAGTTTTGCTAACATTTACCCTGTAGAAGTTTCTGGAGGGAGAACTGGATGAACAACTGCTTTATTTCTGACTCACTAATTTAAATAAATTATAGTCCTCTTAATTAGTCATATCTCTTTTATATCTCCTATGGCCTTGCTCTTCCAGGTGGCAAAGTCTGCAGTACTTAGAAATATGAATGCTGAAATTAACATAAAATACTAGCTTGTAGAGTTCCACATTATGTCTTCATGTTACTAGACAAAGATTTTAGTCTCAGTGGTTGATGTCAGAAAAAGATGGGAAATCAGTAATGCAAGATATTACAAAGAAATTTCTGAAAATCTGTATGCTCATTGTGACTCTTAGAATGGCTCACAGTGGAGCTCATTCAAAAGTAGAATACCATGGGCCAGATCAAGTTCTCTATGTAACTGTTGTGTACAGCCAGCTGGAGAACTTGGAATAACTTTCTCATACCAACTTTTCGTATTTGGGAGTAGAGTTGATAGCTTTTTGCTTATGAAACTATATAAATTATATTATAAATGGAAAGAAAAAAATAGTAGCAGCTCAGCTCACTTTTACATCACCCCAGGTACAAATTCTTGCTAATCAGAGCAGCTCTCAGCTGCATTTCTTGAACATTATCTGAACTGCAAGAAGTCCAAAATCAAAATATATTGAATAGCAACAACTGGACTTTATTGCTGAGCCAGATTTCCCCTGAGCTTTAGCAGTACAAACAAATAATTTTTAGTGGTATATTATAGACTAATTAGTTTAGCATGCTCAAAGTGGGGTTTAGTGGATACTTCTGTCAAGTTTTTCTCTGTGTAATATATCATTCATGGTAATAGTATTCTCCCAAAACCGATGTTCCTTCCCATTTTTTGAAATCCCCAGAGCTCTGGTCAATTTTCCCTTGCAGAAAACCAGGCAGGATTAAAACCTTCCTGCCTACTTGAAAAATAAAATATGGTATGTGAAATGTCAGCCACTGAATGTTACAACTATTCCCTACGCCCTTTCCCCTCCCCATACACCAATTTTAATTGTTAGTGGAGGAAGAAATAGAAGTGTAAAGTCCTTGTGAGAAACAGGTAATGTCTGAAAACCTTGGCTAATTCCAGTGATAACCTAAAAATACAGACCTTTAAGGTATGCTTACTGCTCTAGCAGCTGATCTTCCAGTCTCTGATAAATGATATCTCACTTTGGTGAAAATAAACAGAATATATGATATTGATTTTACCATGGCTCATTGAAAGGTCTGTTATATAGGTAATATTGTGGAATTGCAATGTGGTAATGTGACTACTGGTCAGGAACATTCTTTGTCACTTCTATCTTCTCAGTTTTCACCTACTTTATCTCTGCTTCATGGGAATATGTAATCCTTTAGAAACAATATATATGTACTTCCTAATATTTTTGCAGTCAGAGAAAAAAAAGTTGAATCAACTTTACCTGTAGTCATAAATAGGTTCAGCTTATATAATTTCTTGATGTTCCTAGAGCTCCTTGTATACGTCAATTTAATCATCAGCCTAAATATTTCCATGTTCAAGTCTCGAATTTCCATGATACCTGAACGTCTTATTTGGAAATGCATTTCAAAAAAATTGCATTTCAGAGCTGCCGTTAATATCTTAGTATAATACAGATGTGGATGCATACCCTGGCATGATTTCAGAGCTTTGACAAATATAAGCTTTGTCACATAGATTCAGGTATATGCCTAGCGTGGTTTAGAGCTGAGAGGAGCTGCAGAAAATGAAGAATGGGTGGTTACTTGCTGTTATTTCTTGTCACTGGTAGTATTATTTTTTTCTTCCTAAACTTACGTTGCAAGGACGGAGCAGAATAGTAAGCCAGAAATAGCCAGAGCTAAGGAGCAGTGAGCTTAACTGACATGCTTTACAGCAACTGTTCAATAAATCAACAAAAATTGTACTAAACCTTCATTTGCTTCTGCTCCCAATAGAAAGTGTGTAGTTATGGGTGAAATTTCTAAACCAAGAATAACTTTACTAGCAGTAATTTCCTGTTGACAGCAGTAGGGAGTCTGCTTGTATATACAGGATTTTATAATGCCAAAATCTTGCCAAAGACTGCCTGAATCACATTATTTTCTGCAGCTCAGAGCGAGTATAAAATAATTAGTGGATTACAGTTCTTGATTACTTGGATCCAACTTTCAGTTAGCATCAAACTTCTTGTTATAGAAGATGTAATGGAGCTGTGGTAGCTATGACAAATAATGAGAAGAGGAAATTAATGTGAAATAAAAATGTCAGAGCAATGGATCAAGTGTGTTGAGAGTAAAAAGGGAAAAAAGAGGATAAATTGTTCATCACAGTGTGTGTTGCCACATGATGCTTGAGCCCTAGGATAATCTCCTGTTTTTATTCACCGTGCTGTATATCCTGTTTACATTTTCAAGCAGAAGTTTGAGTCAAATCCCAAGTAAAATGTACGCAAATGCTGGTGTAAATACAATGTTACTGGTGTTACCTTCTGAGGCACTAAAGTTAACTTCAGTTAGAGCTGCACAGGTGGGGAATTTCTGAAATAGAT
Organism: Machaerirhynchus nigripectus; assembly: GCA_013397975.1. Classification (NCBI taxonomy): domain Eukaryota; kingdom Metazoa; phylum Chordata; class Aves; order Passeriformes; family Dicruridae; genus Machaerirhynchus; species Machaerirhynchus nigripectus. Next base: position 63,299 of record VZRQ01000209.1, on the reverse strand, counting down.
ATAGACATAATAATTAATGCTTATAAGTCCTTCTGACCCTGTGCATTTCTAGTACTGCTTTTTTCTTTCAGTCTTGATTTTCATACAGCAACCTTCACTGACATTTTTGGGTGCATCAAATTCCATTCAGGTACCTCTGGGTATCCAAGCAAGGTCTTTTCAACCTCCTGAGAAGTCTGGCTGTGTATCTATTCACTGCTCTACTCAGGATCCCCTGATCTCTTCTTCCTACCCGTATCATTTCTCACTCTTTTTGTCATCACTTTATGTGATCAGGAAGCATCCCCAAACTAAGTAATCTTCCCTGATCGTGTGATCATCAAGTTGCACCTTTTTGTATGAACTTCCTTTTTCTTCTCCTCTTTCTTAAGCCTGCTTCATAAATATATCTAATGGTTTATGTTTAATAAAGGATCAGCCAAAATTTTTTTCCTGCTATTACTGTGAATTTCATTATTTTTATATTCATAAGTGGGTTTGAGGGAAAGACTTTGTGTATGTGGGTTCTCAGATTTAAATCAAAATGTCAAACGTTACAAAAATTTTGCAAAGCAGATTACTTATGAAAAAAAATTTGTAGGCCTCAGAAATCTCAGCAAGTGATGGAAGTACCAAAGTTATAGGAATTCTTGTGGTTATGTTGTGCTCAGTTGTCATCTGTAACTTGAATGGGTGGATAGAACCTTTGTTTTCTACTTCTCCCTTCGTGGAATTGGGCTTCCAGAGAGCACAGACATAGTAACAAAGTTAAATGATTCGTTTTCACTCTATGCACCCTTTTTTTTGGGTATAATTAATTAGAAACATTTAACTATCCAAGAAATTAGCCACAGGCAAGATCTCTATTCTGAAGTGTCAGATAGCAGTGCAATACTTTTTGAATCTGGAAATTTTGGAAGATATTTGTTTGAATGAACTTTTTTATACAAGTTGTCAGAGCTGTCGTAAGTGTCCTCAGTGCATCTGACGCCATAGTAGAGCAAAGGATTTAAATAAACATTTGTGCTTTACTATAGATGATTAAGGTCTGGCCAGATTCTGCACAACATATAATAATCTTAGTATAACTCCAAATGCATTAATTAACAATATTTTCAAAAGGACTTATACATTAGGTAAGAATACAGTCTTTCAGAAATATTTTGACCTTGCTGCACAGCCGCAAAGCAAGCCTGATGAGATAAAAAGAGTAGAATCTCACATTGATCAGTCAGGTAACTATTTTCTTATTCTAGAATTATTTTTTACTTTTAAATGAGGTACTCCTGGCATAGCAAATGCTAAGTTTAGATAATGCGCTGGTAGAATTTCTGTGATGTGCAATACAAGGGAAATGTAGTGTTCCAAACTTGCAATATCTTTTTTGAATATTTTTCAATAATACATATACAACTAAAGTACTTTCAAAAAACAGTGTGGGGTTTTTTTGTTTATTATACTGAAAGCCTTATACTGACTATAATCTTTGGTAAATATTTCTAATTGCTGTTAATCAAATGCCATAGAGTATGTATCATAGCTTAAATATGTTGTACTAATAATCTTCTTCTGAGTCATAGTAAAAGGTACCATATGGTACCAAAAAGAAATTGAAATTCAGTACCAGCTGAAAATTTATTTCATATTTTTCTCTTCACAAAGGCCATTTCTAAATTTAATGGCCTATATGTATGTGTTGGTAATGGGATGTCAAATATTTTGTGGAATAAATTACAGCCAAAAATATGTGCTTCAAGGTGATGTTTAACCCTAGAAATTTTTGTTGAGTAAATGAGTAGGAATAAATTTTAGTAAAGTGAAATAAAAAAAAAAAATTCCTCAGAACCTTGTCTAAACTCTATTGTCCACTATGTTTTCTGCTGGAACGAACCACCTAACAACTGTTAATCACCTGGAGTACTGTATTTTCACTTTCAATCTCAATGTGTTTTACCTAATTTAGAAGTTAACTCTAAGGTACCACTGCACTGTAAGTTTCCTTCTGCTGAAAAGTATGTGAGCAACAAGAGACATTTTCAAATTAATAATATCTAGTTTAAAAAATATGAATATGCACCTATTTTTAAGGAAGAATGTGGAATGGAGAAAGCATCTGTAGATTTTTTTTTTCTTTTTGATTACACATGATCCAGTTCAATGCATTTGTACCTAAGTAACAAAGGTAATAGGTTATTCAATGTCATATACTTATTGCAGTCCTTGACTACAATAACTGCCCAAAGCAGGCAGTTGCAAAGCATTCAAGTGCATGAATGCATGCTTACATCTACCTATGAAAAATGCTTGGTGTAAATTGTTTTGCATTTATATTTATTTTGGGGACATAATCTCACGATATTATATCGAATGTCTTATTATATGAATAGATTTGGTTAAGAATTATCATGTGGGCTGGAATATGATTAGGAGCTCTAATGGCATTTGATATATCAGATACATTAGCACTCAGGTGAAAAAAGTAGATCTCCCACACAAAGCATGCTATGTTAACTGTAACTAAATGGGGGGGAAAAGTTGCTTTAAAATAATAATAATCTAAGCTATTAAATGCATCAAGAATAAAATTACTCCAGTTGCTGTGTCTTATTGCATGAAAATACATTGCATGAAATGTTTCAGAATAATGAAAGCTAATAAAATGAATATAATCACATACGTAACTTCATTGAAATTTAAGGTAAATACGGTATATTTTTTCTTAAATATTTAAAATAGACTATTATAATAAATGTGATGTTAAAAGCTTGGGTTCCTTTGTCCTGTTTTTTTTTTATAATACTGATAAGAAGGTACTCCAGAGCTGAAAAAGAAGGATAATTCCTTCTTTGTTTAAAAGGGGATGGTCAGACTTCTTCAGATAAGGTTGCTTAATATTAGTTGTTTTCATTTATGCATTCTGTGCAAGCCTTCAAAATTATACTAGAAATTGTCCATGTGGAGACTTGAGGAATAAGACAGGGAAAAGGGAGGCCTGAAAGAAAGAAAGAAGGGAAGAGAAGATAGATGCTAAAGAATAGATTTAGCTGTAATGTTGTTGCCACTAGCCTACTGCCAAATAAAGCAGCTGCATCCAGGACACGGAAGATGTGTGCTGAAGTGAAAAAAAAGCACAACTTACACAGAACGTTTGTTCAGTTTTGCTTCCTACACTGTTGACAGGTGGTAGTGTTGCATATGATTCAGGAAGGTGAAAGAAGCTCTTTGGCTGGAAGACCAATATATAGTTAGAGCCCAGAGGAGATGTACTTTGGGAAGCATGAAAGTGAGCACACTGTTAAACCTACGACTTGGCTGGACCTTTGTATGCCAGTGTCTGAGAATGCCGTGCAGTAGAGTTTGTAAGAGACCATAGTCTCTGCCACTGCTCCAGGATCCACACCCTGGGCTTTGCAAAAAAACCTTGAAAGGGAGCATATAATTCAGGAAGCCCTTTGTCCAGCTCTCATCATCTGCCTGCCCCACAGACAACAGCAAGCTTGGAAATACTGCAAAGGAGAAGTTGCTGTCACCCTGCTTACAGTTGTTTGCTTAAAAACCAATTAGTTTATAAGAAAAATTTTCTTAAAAAATGTCAAGACCATGATATTAAAATAGTCCAGTAATAAACCTGTAATATTTAGGGTGGGGAAGGGCAGGGCAGTGAGTGAGAAGACCTGCAGAGTATGGTGGGGAAGTATTTTTAAAAATCTGTGGAAGTACAAACAAAATCTATGTGTGTAGCTGTCGTACTCAGACACGAAAGGACCACGCAGACACTGTTCTGTCAGGATAGGGCCTGGGCCAAAAGAGAGAGAGCAAGAAGGGCCAAGGTAGGGCAAGAAGAAGGAAGAAGGAGGAAGAAGACCGGCCCAGCCCTTTATTTTGTCAGTTATATATCTTTTTAGAGACAACCATGGATTGGAGGATGGGGTTACCACCTCTCCATGACACTGGTCAGACCAAAAGCCTATCATAATTCTTCGCCTAACAAAAAGAATAATAGATACTGGTAGGTAAACATGCCTGATGCTTACAGTAAAGTGCCTGGGAAATTCTACTACAAGAATGAAAACATAGAAAGACTGCAAAACTCAGGGCGACATGTAGCTCTGTTTTAAATCTGCAAACAATTTATTTGTGAAAGAACCAATATTATTTTCACAACTGAGAAAGAAAATGCCACATTAATTTACTTCACAGTAGAAAAAGCACTGGGAGGGTAAAATAAGCTTTGCTCTGTGCTGGATTTAAATGAGTATATGTTCATGTTTCATTGGAGGATGCATACATTTTGTTGTTATTCCCCTTTTCTCATGTTCCCCCAAATTTTTCAAAGACAGTTCCATTAAGGGTAATCTGGTACATAAAAATGTAGTTGGCGTGGGGGAAAAAGTTATATAGCCAAGCTGATGTTTGAGAGGGAATTAAGTACAATGAAGTTTCAAAATCAATGATTAGGCAGCAATTTTTCATTTTACTTCCCAAAGATGGAGGGAGCTTCTCATCAATGAACTCTTTTTATGCTGAGGTAGACCATACATCTAAAATTGTAAACAGTATGTCAAATCTGCCGTTTGATTTACAGGAGGCTTTTTTAGGCTGAGTTCTCTAAGTACTGCCTTTTTCAGATTATGACATACTACAGCAGAACAACTAAAACATTCTTGAATTAAACATCTGGGAGAATTTTGGTGGTTCTACAATGGTGAGAGGTCTGCTTTTTATGCAAAACAATGCATCAAAATGAAAAGGACATAAGTGCAACAGTAGCCACGCCATCAACAGTCAGGATGGGTGAAGGAAGTCTCAGCAGCTGTTTAAACAGAGGCGTGCCAGACTCAGAGGGAGACTGATTGGTAAGCAATTAATTGGTTGCTTTCTAAAATCCGTAAAGTAAAACTGGAATAATCAAGGTGATTTCCTGCATAAATATGGACAACAGGCTTGCCTAAATTATTAATGTTTGAAATCCTAAATACTCAGCGAAACATGAAGGACTTGACCACCTCATTCACTTAAAAGACATAGTCTGTCAGCACAAGAAAGGACTTTAAGGAATATGGCTTTTGTTGTTTGGTGCTGAGTTTGGTTTTGCTTTATCAAAAAATGTATGCCGTTGTATTAAAAAAAAGCACAGTCCAGGAGTCAAAGTCTGAGTTCCAGCTGGTTGCTATTCCAACACAGAGATCATTTTAGGAATCTAATTTATCAGATTTCAGACTAAAACCTCCATTTTATACAATAGGAAGTCTGAACTGTTTTTGAAGCCTAAATTGATCTCCTAGAAACCATTAATCTTCTTCTGTGCCAAGTTTGAAAAGCAAGTGATGAGACTGATATAGTCAATTGCAATGGCTTTGTTTTCTTGAGGTTTGTTTTTTGGTTTTGGGTTTTTTTACCTATTCCTTTGGACTGAAATTCTTGTACACCATGTCACTTACATATATTCTACAGCTGATTTTTCTTATCTATAGAGTCATATAAGATGATTGTTTGTTTTTTTTTTTCATTTAATTACAAAAAAATTCATTGCATTCAAAATTTATTTCATTTTCCAAATATGCATGTATTCCTCATGCCAGGAGCATATCTATCAGTGTAACTTTGTGCAACTCAGTTGGTTGTGCTCATAGAGCTCTCCAATATGAGAATGCATTAGTGCATTAAATAGGGTTCACTAATGCACCTTCATATTCATTACTGGAACAAATTATAATTTTTTTTGGCATGACAAGTGCATAGAAAGCTGTGCTTTTTTGACTCATAAAGTTGCTTTTTCTAATGAAGACAAAGACAAGGAAACTGAAATAAAGCTTGTTTTGAGTTTTTTCATTTATTATGATTTGTCTAAAATTATAGGTCTACTGAGAATTCACATGTGTTCTGTATAAATTCAGGCTGGCACTTTGCATTTGAAATGCAAGTCTCTGAAAGATGTTTCAGAATCAAATCCAGGTACACAGAACATGGAGGACTGTGTTCAATGCAAATAAACATGGTTTATTTGGGAAGATTCCTTTTGAAATACAGCCACCCTCATTCAATTTCCTTTTTATGATGTAATCTATTGAAAAATTTGTATAATAGAAGATAATTTATATAAGAGATTAGATTTTATATCCTGAATTCTTGTCCATGAGAGAATTTTTAGACAGGTCTCAGCAATGGATACATCCAAGGATATCTTATCACCTGTCCAATATTTTCATTAGACAGATTCTTATGTAATAAGATTGTTATTTTCTAGATAAATTTACTATAAATTTACAATGAGAGCTTTTTTATCAAGATGGACTTTCTTTTTTCTTAGTTTTTAAGATTCATATCTGTCTATGTTCTACATGTGAAATGAAACATGAAGAATAATACCTTGAATTTTTGAATAGAAGCCTGAAATAGTCTATTTTTATGTATAATACATCATCCTTTTTTTCATACTTCTGTTTTGATGAGAGAATTGGAAAAAAGATGCAAACCCTCCTATTGTTTTCCCCAAATTATCCTTAAAGAATCTGATTGTAAAATATGAAGTGATAAAACAAGATAAAATGAGGGGGTTTTACCTCTCATATCTTGTTTGTAAGGTAATCTTAAGATTAAGGACAATTATTCCATTTCAATAAAATAAGTAGCAGCCAATGGTCCTTTTCATCCTTATTATAATTTTATTTATTTATGTATTGGTAATCAGGATATTCAGGGAAGGTTTATCTAGTTTAATCACAGCAAAACCACTCAACAGTACCCCAGAGCTAAGGAAAAGCTTTCTGAACAATCTAAAATGTTTGGACATGCTTGAACGTGCTCTGAATTCTGCACTGCACTCCCACAGGGTACATGGTGTTTATATTATGGTTTTTTCCCCTTCTTATTTCTTAAGATGTTATTTTTCTCATTAACTGTTTAATTATATTATAGTAGTGTCTAAATGTCCTACTCCATTTTTCTGGAATTATGTAACAGGGGTTTTGTTTTGCTTTATTTTCCTCTAGTACCTTAATCTGTTGCTCTCTGATCACATACCGCTGCTGAGAGTTTGGGCTGCATTAACACAAGTTCTGCAGGTTTCAGGAGAGACACATTAAACTTGCCTTGAGTTTTAGAGATGAAAGTTGATGTATGAATTCAAAGTAAGACCCCATTCACTATAATGCAAATGAGAGCTGAAGGAAACAAGTATGTAGCTAAAAGATTGATCACAGGAAATTTGAGGAATCTTTCACTGAGTGTTGAAATTTTAAGAGCACATATGACACCTTACAGTCCAGCCAGTGGTGGAGAGAGAAGAATGGAAAACAAAACAAAAATGTTTTGTGTATTAGATGAAAACTGATGGGAGACTTCTTGTTGAATAAGACACCTATAATTAAACTAAGATCTCTTACTGAGTAAAATCCTATTTATTTTGTAATGTATGTATTTAAGTTCTTTAAAGGAAAAATCAGGTTGTATTTTTGCTGTGGTATTTTTTAACAGCAAACACTAAAACTTATTAATGATGCATTTGTTCTGTTTCTTTTTAATGTGCAAGAAATTAAACAAAGAAACAAAAGCAAATTAAAAGAAAGCAAAAAAACCCCAAAAAACCCCAACCAAATCAAAACCCTAAAAAGCCAAACAGCTTGGAAATGTTTATGAAAAGTGAAATATGAAGTCGCAGAATTTTAAAAGCCTTTGGGCTGGAAGGGACTTTTCAAGACCATATAGTTCATCCTCCCCTCCTCCGAGCAGGAATATCTTTCACTAGATCTTTCCCTGTAGCAATAATGCTTTTAAATTAAATGACTGACTGAAAAACCTCCAAGTAGCAAGAAATCTTTAAAAAAAAAAAATAAAAGGAGCAAAAGATTTGAATGGAGGAAGGGAATAGTTTTTTGGTGGTCTGTTGGAGGTTTTTGGTTTAACACAGGTAGATCTTTAACTATTTTAATAATAATGGATCATAAATCCTTTTCCTTTTCTCATCTTTATCTTTGTCAGGTGTAACACAGGGGCATATATATTAGTATTTTGGTGCACGCATCCTCTGTATTCCCAGTTTCTGTGTTTCTCCAAGGAGGGGTGTCAGAGAGCATGATCTGGTTTCCTTTGGTTGAAACCAAATAAAATACAAAAAAAGACTCACCCTAGGAGCCCACAGGACACACTCCAGCTGCATATTCAATAAGTGGAACAAATTTAGATACCAAGTAAATAAACCTCTGGAAAAAAATACATAGTGTGTGATGTCAGGGTCCCTCAATGAACTGCTACATTTTACAGACCTTATCTTTCCAGCCTTCACATCTTGGTAATAATAGGTATAGTCGACTTCTCTTATACTAAGTATAAGAGTGCTTGTGTGTTCTTCCATATAAAATTGTTCAAAGTTATAAAATTTTTCTAAAGATATTTAGTCTGTACCTAGGTTCATTAGAAGAACATGCAGCCTTTAATGGGCATCTTGTGGTAAGTTTTGAGCCTAATTTGGAAGTAAAGAGATTGTCTCACCTTCTGTCAGACAATGATTGATTAACTGTGTAAAAGGCATAATTAGCAAAAACACATACAGAACTTGAAATGAAGAATTTCTGGATTGTGTTGATTTTTTGTGACATCTTTTACTTATCTGTGGCCAGCCAAATACTTAAATAGGCTTGGAATATACACGTTATATTTTCTTCTGCTAGTGTACAAATGTAGTAAAGAAAGAGAACCAGACAATATACCCATGCCTATTTTGGGGAGGGCAAAAAAACCCCCAAACAAACCTCTTGCTGTTTAATATTATATGTTTCTTCATATTATTATTAATTTCCTTTCTATTGTCTTTTAAAAATGCACAGTGAAGAAGGAAAGGAAGCAGGAAGTTCACTATAATAAAAAAGAAGAATGAACATCAGCATAGTAAAGTTACATATTTCCATCCTTCTTCCCCTCACCACGTCTCAGTTTCTTCTAGGAACCACATGACATGGCAGACTGAAACTGCAAGAGAGGCTTGACTAAATTCTCCCACAGAAGTTGACAAGTCAAACCCAAATAGCACACCTGGGTCCCAATTTCCTCTTCAAACTTACTTCTATCTTGAATGTCATTTCCCATGTATAACATGGTTACTGTATGAAAACCACTGGCAGAAGGGCATTAAGGTGCACTCATAATGGAAGCCAACACTTTTTACTATTAAGATTAGGCAAAATATTTTTATGTGTGTTTTATTTTCATCCAGACCTAATCCTCTATGAATCTAAAAGAGAAAACTAGCAGCAAGTTATGGCCTAAAAACATACGAGCACCAACCACAGGTATTCCAAGAACAAAAATGAAGAAACATATGAAGCATCTAAAATTATGCAGGCGTCCATTTCACAATGATGAAAAAGAGACTTCAAAAAGTTAACTAAACGTTCATATGCATACACATTGCAGTTTTTTCAGTCATTACATATGTATGCAAAACACAATATACAGTAGCAAAAAAGTCTCACTTTCTGTCACTGAAGTTTTCATCTTTGAATTGCATATCTCTAATCCCGCTGGAGTTCCCCATTAGAAGTTCTTCTCTACTATGTAAATCTAATGCAAGACAGGCAGGGTAAAGCTAGGAGAATATATTCTGAATTTATTAACCAGTATTTTGTCTCCAGTGAAGAATGACAGAGAAATAAGAAGGACAAACATTTATCTAAATTAAGTTCTTTTACTTATTGAGAATTACCAGTTGCAGGAGACTGCTAGTTCTTAAGATTTAGCCAAATTTTTTTAGCCCATCCTATTATATAGAAGGGGTTTTAATATTCTCTAGAAATCTGCCTTGTAACTGTAGAATCACACTACTATTTAAGATTAAAAATTAAGTAGGCCCAGTGTATAACTTTAGTTTATAGAAATCAGCTTTCCTAAAGTTTTGAGGTACCCAGGTCAAAGTACTCTTAAAGCAACTACAACTTATGTTGCCCAGGCAGGTAGCATGTCACAGAGTTAAAACGTGCACCACTCCATGATCACCTTTATCACCCTCTGCCCATTATGCTATTGCTGTCTTTTGAGGTATTGAAACATTTTCACAACGGGATTAGAGCACACCAAAAATATTTAGCATGCTATGCCAACAGTGCCACCTCTGCTTCCATCTGGGTCTCTCTGATTGATTCCCAAAAGACATTAAAACGTACCAGTAGATAACTTGGAAAAGAAAAATAAATGAAACAACAAACAAGCAAACAAAAATAAACCCCACCAAAACTAAACCAAACTAAAACAAAAGCCCTATTAATTTTTTCTCCTGGCAATGTCTGAGAATTTCTTGTGAATCTATGTCTTGTTCTAATGCTCTGCAAACCAAGTGACTATGCTTTGGTGGGTGTCTTGGGCTTAGTCCCAAATAATCCCCAGGGATTACTAAACCTTTTTTTGCTGGAAAAAAAAAAAATTGTTGCATTCTTCTTTTCTCCATCTGATACCAAAAAAGAGGCAGCTGAAAAGAATATGTAGCGAAAGGTCAGAACTTTACTAAGGTATTATGGTTAACCAAACTCTGTTTTGGCTGCTAAATTGGTTCTCTATTTCCTTCTATGTCACACCAAAAATTCAATCAGAAACCTCCTAGAAAATGACATGTCAATGTTACTTATTCAAACCAGTGAACATGAATGAATCATACCTTCTAAAATAATCATAGCACTCAAAATAGCAAATTACAATTATTATATATTTTTAATTTGTTCAAGCTAATAGATTTTTATGGATTGAAGCTGAGATACCGATGTAGCTGTTTGGACCCAATTTGCTGAGGGGCCAAGAAAAGCAGCAGCTTGTCACCAGTATGTCTGTCTGAAGCTGTAGATGCTGAGAGGGGGGAGGTGTGAGTGATTCTTATTCTAAAATTAATAAATAGCACACAAACCACTCTGTCTTTAAGGCTAGCAGGTGGCTTTCAGCCACCTAAAAGGACTTCCATCAAGCCTTTGCTTATTGTGAAGAAAGATAACTTTGGGGTATTTAGGGCTGGGCTGCTGCACAGTGAGGTCTTGGCAGTTTTATCAGTTTCAGCAGCAGATGTTGTAATTGTGTGAGCAGAAGAAAAGAGGAATCTAATAATCTAAAATTATTCAAGGAAGATGTTTTGAAAAATAAAGGCTAACAAAATTAGGAAACATTTAAACAGAAAATCACTATGAACTTAGGATTTTGGAGGTTCCTAAACAATAGTGAAAATTGCAGAATTATTGAGGTTGGAAGGGATTTCTGGAGGTCACCTAGACAAAACTCTCTGCTCAAACAGGGCCACCTAGAGCTGGGGGTTTGGACTAGATGATCTGGAAGGTCTCTTCCAACCAAAACCATTCTGTGACTCTATGACTTGTGAAATTGTGATCTGTTTACATGGGAAATGTGCAAATATTAATGGCAAGGACTGGAGCACAACCAGTGTCACCTAGAAATGTGAGTGTTACAACACCATAAATTATCCTAGAGCAAGGCAGCATGGGAAAATTTTTAATCCCTTTGGAAATATGTGTTATTTTGTGCTATGTTTATGTGTATTGTATGTACTGGACAATTGGATCTGGCCAAGGGCTTGCATATGCTTCAAGGGGTGATTGCTGGGGCAATGACCAAAGGAGCTTCTGTTTAGAAAATTAGGCAGGACATAAATCCTTCAGCATAAAACACAGAGCCTCTGTGGGGCTGTGGCTTTAGTAACTTAAGCCCCAAGGAAATCTGTTAATGTTGGTCATGACTTTTCACTTCACCTGGTAGAGTTCTGTTAATGTGAGTGCATGCTTTACCCCAGGACATGGGGAACAAAAGAGACCTCTACAGTCATGTCCTAAAGATTTTCAGTCTCTTCATGCCTGTCCAATGAAAGCAGGGTCTTTATCTCTTTCTTGGCAATACATTTTTTTATCATTCTCAAAGTGCTGTAGCACTAAGGCTATATTCATATATATTCAGCTGCATCTCTGTTTATTTACAGCTTAGGGTGGGGGGCTGACTTTTCATGATATTGAGAAATTTCAATGTAAAAACTTTTAACACAACAGTAAAAATTAGTAACTTTGTCAAATAGTTTTGGCACTAAAGTGATATTCAGAAAACTTCAATTCTATCTTTTTTTTGTGAAATAGTGTGAGAAGTGGTTCATAATTGAAAACAACTTGTTACACAATATTTTTAGAGGCATGGCAAAACACTGATCACTTTTTTTTTTTTTTTGAGGATTATCTAGGATTATCTACTAAGGCTAAATATGGTGATGGTTCAGAATTTTAGCTGTCACTTCATTTTTTGACAACAAAGGGGAAATACTGCTCTTTCCTTTCCTAGAATATTGAAAATGAAGATAATTGCAACAACATGATACCTATTAAAAAAAACCCAGAAAGAACAGATAGTGGAAAAATGAATTGAGTATAAGCAGATAAAGTTTTGGAAACAGTGATAATTCCCCACACTTAGACTGTTGGGCATAGTTATATTGTGAAATGTGTTGCCATTTATCAACTCTGAAAAGTTTGAGTATTTTTTTCATATAGAAAAATCTAGGGTGGTGCTTTTTTTTTTATCATTTTCCTTTCTCTTTTTTAAACCTGTGCCTTGAAAGAAAGCAGCAGTGAGAATGAATTTCATGCTAGTAGACACTTTTAAGACTAGATTTAGCTGCAGTCACATTAGCTTAGATAATGGGAGAATTTTTCTTCATTGAAAATGCTCCCTGTCGCTTAAGAAGAACTCACTGAGGCAGCCTGCCATCTAGCTTTTTCACAGCAAAATAGGCTTGCAGACTGCAGATGAGAGACTCGGGAGCAGAGACAATTTTAACTTAGCCATCCCTAATTTATCTCAAGCTTTTTCAATTCATCTTCACTGCTCTATGCACACTGGAACACCAGACTGTCAACCCCTGGGAAAAGAATGCAGCCAGGGATCTAGAGAGCTGTCACATCCCGAGAAATATTTAAATTGTGCTGATTTTCTTCTGGAGTGCTGAGCAGAGGGAATGAAACTCTCCATCAAGTCATAGCTTTGCGGGCAATAGATCAGAGGATACTGCCAGTTTTTCTAATGGATTATTGTTATCGGGCAGGTTCTTCCTGAAGGTATGTAGTTACTCTCTCAATTCATTACCCACACTATTTGTCAGGTAATGATCTAATGAACTAGTAATCCAGATACATTAAGAAAAATGTTAACTAAGTAGTCTGTATTGATTGAATGATGGCACTTTATTGCATCATGTTTGCAGGTAAAATACTCTGATCTACTTACTGTAGATGTGTTGTACCTACTGCCAAGTGCTTTGTCAGCAATACCCCCAAGCAAAAAACAATCCCTAACCTTTAAACAAAAAAGCAAAAATCCATTGTGCTGCATATAAGATTGCCACAAGTTGATGCTGACTGTCCAGAGAATATTGTTTTTGGAAACAATGAATAATCAATAGCAAAATCATACTTCTGATTTTGAATTTGTTTTAGATGGGTATTAATTTTGCAAAATATTTTCCAAACCTGGATATATGCAGAACTCCCCTTAAAGTAGTACAAATTAATTCTGGAGTTAGATATTTGCTTGTTTACTATGATGTTCTACCTTTTCACATGGCTAATTACAATATTTCATTCTGAAAATCTCTGATACATATGTGACAGAAGTCTGTTGTTGCATCTGTACTGCCACACTCCAGGAGCTGCTTAGTAAAGCATAAGGATTATATACCACACCAGGAGGTTTAAAAACAAAATCTGTAAAGAATTTCTTGTCTTTTAAACTTCTCTGTTTATATAGGAGTTACAGCATCTTCCTCCTAATCTGAATTGCTTACTGCATGTCTGTAGCTTGTGAGGCAGCCTGACCTAAAAATGAAAGATCTCTAAATTGCAGAAGCAGCCAGACATTTTTGAACTATTCCAAGCGCGGGAGTTGCTGCAGAGATGGAAAAAGCCCTGCCACATTTAAGTTAAAGTCCTGGCTTTGTTTTGTTTCCAGGTTGGCACTCTACCTGAGTACAAACTCTGAGACTTGAACACAAATTTGCAGGTGCAGGGCTAAGCAAGAGTTAAGCCTTGAGAAAGATAAAGATTCTTATCTGTAGCTTCTTGTCCAGTACACTGGCTGGGCTGCTGTCATGCTACCGAGAGTATATGATGTATGAGCTTGTCTGTGGTGTACTTGATAGAGCACTGGATATGCTGAACTGGATTTTTGGTTACAAGTGACAGATGTTTGTCATATTTTTGGATATACTGCTGAAAGAAAGCAATAAGATAGAAATAGGTAACAAAGCTGGGGGAGAAGGGGATCTCAAAAACCCATATGGGTTAAAAGCAGTTAAGTCTGAGATAAGTGCATTTTCTAGTATGTTTATCTTCCTCTATTTAAGGAATAGAGTATATTCAAGGCATTAATAAAAAATTACAGTAGTACATGTTGCTCCTGTATGCAACACTTGAAAGTTCCTTTCCTCTAGTGCCTTGGAAAGGCTAAAGAAAAAAGAAGGGAGATTGATTCTATCCCATTTCCAATGAACTCTCTTAAAGCAATTCCTTTCCTTTGGACCTCAGAAAGACTCAGGCAAAGAGGCTTTCATTAAGCTCTCCCTAGAGGCTCCTACCATCAGCAAGATATTTCTTAAAGGAAACGTGCATATTATCTGTGTTTTTCCCAATCTCCTAAACTTCTCATTTAAATATATAGAGGCATCATAACATGCTTCTAGACACCCATGGATATTTCAGCATTTTATGCAATCACTTATGAATATCACAACCTGAGAGGGTAATACAGCCTTTTCATATTATATATTGCTCATATGAAAAGCTAACTTTTCTAGACCACATTCCATTTTGCCTCCTTTGGGCCCAATTATATGTTTCCTTTCAAATGTTTGGCTACTCTAACCACTAGCTATTTAAATATAATTTTTTCTGATATATGGGACTGGGGAGTAACCAAGAGCAACACAAAATTATCGCGATCTTTTCTCCAAAGTAAGATGAAGCAAAACACATTAAAACTAGATTTAAGTGGGAGGGTGATATTAAATAATAGCAAGTAAATGAAAATTAATAGCTTTATGTTCTATTTTTACCTTCACATTTTGTTTCCTTTTTTGTCTATCATGATGTGCAGCAATAGCTCTGCCCCATTCTCTTGACAGAGCATTCTGATGTACCCACATATGCCATTTTCAGTTGGAAATTTCTCTTGCCTTCTGATATGGTCTTAGGCCATTTGTGCAAAGAATTGTATTACAAAATGTGGTATAAATAGATAAAAATATTCTGGGAAGAAAGCTGAAGCACAAATTCTTTGTTATGGTCTTAAATTTATAATCTGTAGTCTTCTGCCTGTCCTGGTTCCACTGATATCCCTGCTTCACCTTTAGTTTACTGTTCCTTCTTCTCTCCTACATTAAAAAGTTCCTAAAAAAAAGAAAAGTTTAGCATAGGAATTTACAGCAATACAACAAATACACCCATTTTAGTTACAATCTTCAACAATCCTTTGCCAACACTACTTATCTCCCGTGTCCAGTTTTGCTGAAGTAAGCTTAAGTGTTGACTGCATTCCTTCCTTGATACCTTAGGTTCTGCTCCTTCCTGTTCTGCTGTGTGCTAGACAAATCATAAAACCAAAAGGACAATCTTGACCTTTGTGTGCAATGCTCCTGGTTTTCCCTTTTGCTTATTTAACAGCTGTTTGAGTTTAGAGTTTGTTCTTCTCCCAGAGTGAGCCTCTAGAAGGTAAAGATATTACATTGAATGGATACTAAAAAGACAGCTTCTTGTGTCATTCTTCTTCCGTCTAACTTGTTTGAGATTTGGCAATGTGTTTGTGATAACACATAATTCTATCCTGTGGATAAAAATAATATCTCTAGGAATATTTTTTGGACAAAACTAATTCATGACTCTCTAACGTCATCTGTTCTTTGAACTCTAACAGGTAACTAGTGGGGAAAGCATTTAGAAGAAGACCTAGGGGCATGGATAATAATAAGATGAATGTTCTCAGGCAAAACCTGCATGTTTCTAAGATCAGGATGTGCTATGACCTGATTAGTTTCTTCCCCTTATATGTCTTTCTAGGTTTCAGGACTGATTTGTTGCTGTTTAAGCATTTATTAAATGAATAATTTTGTTTCATGTGTATCATTTACACAGGCCATTAACTAGACAACACATTCAATTATATACTAATTCTGCTAAGATTTAAGTGGGTCTAATGACATATGTATGTTTTCACACACATAATTTCACAATGTTGAGTGAACAAGAGTGAAAAGAGGGTTTCCCCTGAGAATCATGTCTGATTATTGTAAAGAAATTCAAGAAATAGTGGTGGAAAGAATATATGAAGCTAGTTCACATTTGAAAAGCTAGTCTTATTTTGGCTGAAATTTCTCAGCACACTCTGAAAATGTGATCCAGCTTCTTAAATCATGGGATACCATGCTTAGCTACATATACAAGTCCAAAGCCTCACACAAGTTTTGTGTTGTATCTTTTAGCCCATTATTTTAGTTATGCAAAATATATGAAATTTTAGTAAACATTAATATTTAAGCAACTGAGTAGATATATTTTCATCTCGTAAGAATTAAAAAAATAAGAAAAATAAGCACTAGAATTCGCTTCTCCTTCTTTACTTTGTCTCCATCTCTTAAGAGAATTCAGATCAAATAATAACACAATTTTGGTCACTTATATAGTCCTAACAGGCAAAGTGAAAAGCAGCTGGTATTCTTGTTGAAAGGCATATACCTCACAAAAATATTGACAAGTCCATGATTAAATGAATTAATATGGTCTTCAGGGTAACATCTTTCAGATTATGTATTTTTAAGTTACTTTTATAAAAGTGGACATTAATTTTCTTGTTCTATGATTATCTTAGTTTGAGATATTTTAAGTAAAGCATTTTGTTTTGAAACACTTTCAAAATTTTGGGTTTTTCTATTTGTGCCCCACACCCACTCCCAACCCACCAAATGCTATGAAACCACATTTGAAAATCTGCAGTAACTACCCCTATCACCTTTCTGGAAAGCCCAAATTTTAGTGTAAGAAAGCCTGCAAGTATGTGGCTTAAAGATCATTTAAAATAAAGTTTTTACCCTAAATTTGAATCTTGGTCTGCCTTGCTATGCAGTACAAAGTAAATATGCCTCAAAATGTGAGGATATTATACACCCTTAATTTTTCTTACATTCTCTTTTTTTTATATATTGTTGAGCATAGAATTTATTCTGAAATATCCTGGGCTGGTCTCTTCTTCTTGTCAATAAATCTGCATAATTTTTTTCAGTAAATATTTTCAGGTGTAATTAAAAATTTGGTTTGTTCAGGGAGATTCAATATTGCTTTTCCAACTTAATGCTGTCATTACAATTACTGATAAATAACATTACCGAAGAAATTATAGTAATACATCTTGTTTTGAATGTCAATTAATATCCAGTTTTCCTCTATGTTGAAGCCAATGCAATAAATGAGAGTGGAATCAGATTCCGTATGTTTAAGTATACCAATCTGCCCCTTAACATCCATCAGCATGAAGTTGATATCTTAAATTGTGTCTATTAATAAGGTTTTGAAAGATACATTATTTGTTTGTACATAAAACTGCTTATGTTTTGCTTTTCCCGCTGCTGCTGAAGACTGGCAATATGTTTCAACTGTCCATAGCTTCTCAAATTTTGGAAACTACTTAATCAGAATTTAAGGCAGATGAACAAATTCTATCTCAAAAAATTTTAAAGGACTCCTTGACTGCTTATTACTTCTGATGCCCCAAATTTTCATTGTTTTAAGTGTGTGAAATGTGTATTTCATGTGGATATTATTTGAAAGTCACTTCTGGGATATGCTGTCATTACAAAAACTTCTATTGAAACACTTTTTGGGTTCTAATTTGACTACTTTTGGAGCAGCAATTAACTTTTAAAAATTTGGCAAGCATGCAAATTTTTGTGTGAACCAAGAAGCATTTCTAATTTGTGTTTTCAAATGTGCTAAATGTTATACGGAAAGATAGGAGAGTTCTCTGCAAAATCAAATTGCAGTACTAAAAAAGGAGTTGATAACTGTCTCTAATGAAGGTTTACCTCCTTTCTCCAGTATTTCTTCGAATCCTATTTGATCAAATTTCATTTGTCAGGTTGAATTTTTCTGATATTATATGACGAAAGTTAGAGTAATTCAAATTTAAGAGGTTTTAATTTATAAGACTAATATTTTTGAAGAAATAGAGGCCAGTAGCCTTTCCCTAGATGTTTGTTCATATACAGTATAAGAATTAAAGAGGTTGATAGGATATTTTATCTATCTTCTGCTTGCAAAGTCATGAAGAAAACAGATAAAATGAACAAAATAAAAAGAAAACCAAAGTGAAACAAAACAAAAAAAAGAACCAACCAAACATCAAAACAACAGACACACAAAATATTTTAATACACTAGGAAAAATATTTTGTTCTGTTTCTGTGTTCTCTACTCCCAAAAGCATTAATAGATTTCTTGAAAATAATGGTGCGCAGTCTGGAATTTGGGGATGATTTTTAGAACTTTGAAATTACTGAAATATCACTTCCATAGATGGCTTATGCTCAGCAGTTGAATCACACCTTCCTATGCTATAATCTGTGTTAACCGTCATATGGTATTCTTTACTACTGTTCCTTATCGGAAGTGAGTTTGTGCATCTGTATGATGCAACAGCAGCCACTTCAGCATCTTGCCAGTACCAAAAGGAATGTTGTGCTAGGCCTTCCCTCTTCTGGAAAGGCTTTTACTGTGAAGCTTACCAAGCCCCTCCATGAGCCAGTAAGAAAAAGTCTGATGAAAGGCTAGCTTTGTAGAAAAAAAGAACAGTTTTTTCAATAGGTTAGTAATTTCAATCATGTTATCTATGGATCTGATGAATCTGAGACCTGAATCACATCATCAAAATACCAGGGAGACTGAGGTTGTCAGAGTAACGAGGTGGAAGGAGGAATTTCCTCCTTTTTGCAGCAGTAAACTGTTAAATTATAACAGCTATGACATTTAACCTCACCTTAAAACTGCCTTGCACTTTTTGCATGTCTTCCCTACCTCCTGTCAAAAAGTGTCAGTGGAGGAAAACTGAAATCTCTGCTCACTTTCAGAAAAGAACTTATTGCTCTGGTGTGTGCCTCCTTGGGGAAATGCAGACTGGCAGCCAGACAGGGAGGCTGAAATCACCTAGAACTCTGAAGCTTCCCTTGGCATCAAAACACATGCTGCAACACTAGTCAAACTGCTAAGTCAATAAGGATCTTTAAGAACTCTCTGTACAGTTTACCTGATCTTGTTAAACAAATCCCAGATCTGATCAGTTTTGTAAAAGTATCTCACTACATACTTGATAGTGCAGTAGTTTGTTCTTGGGTTTTGTTGTTTTGGGGGTTTTTTTTGAAGCAAGTTTTCCAACAACTCCTTTGCTTGGTTTTTGTAATTCTAGATCTCTGTCTTCTGTGAGACACAGACCCCCATCCCTCCTGATTCTGTGATTCTGCACCTGGGACAGAGTATTGCCAGGCTCTAATATAAACCAAGAGAGGAGTGGCTGGAGAGCAGCCCTGCAGGAAGGGATGTGAGGGTGCTGCTCAGCAGCAGGTTCCACATGGGTCAGCAGTGGTCCTTCACAGGCCAGAAGGCAAAATGCATCGTAGGGTACATCAAACACTGCATGACCAGCTGGGAAAAAGAGGTCATTATCCCATTGTACTTGGTGCAGCCTCACCTTGAGCACTGTGTGCAGTTCTGGGGCCCACAATTTGAGAAGGAATGAGAATTCTTCCATGCATCTAGACGATGCTGATGAAAGGGCTGGAGGGAATGTCTCGTGAGGAGCGGCTGTGGACTTTGGCTTTGTCTGCTTTGCAGTAAGGGAGTCTGAGGGGTGATAATAAAGATATTAAACAGGACTGACCCTAAACTGAGCCATGTGAAACCTCACTAGTGACCATCTGCCAACCTAATGCAGCACCATTCACCTCTATGAAGATACCAAGTGGAACTTAACCATATATAAATCCATATCACTGTCTTAGTTGCTTTATTTAGTTTACTATTATTAGAGGAAAAACAAAAACAAAACCACAGGAATGAAAGACAAATTCTTACTTGAAATTGAAAATACCTGGTCAGGTAAAAGGAACACTGACATATTTTCCCATACTGACTTTGAGTAAATATTGGTAGACAATTACATTAACAGAAAGAGTTCAAATTCCATGCTGAAAGCATCTCCACACATATGAAATGAGTGAGTATAAAAGAAGAGATGGATAGAAACCCAGAAAAACGTGAGCAGAAATATTGAACGCATGGTAACATTCACTATAGTGCATTTCTTCATAATGATCTTGGTAGAGAAAACTGCCAAGGTGTATGGATAGAACCATAATGAGCAAGCTATTACATTTTGAAACAATAAAGATCACTTACTGGATGTGGTGCATTTATTCTAAATAAAAGTACTGCAAACAGTATCTCTAATGGTATAAGAATGGCAGACTTCCAGATCATTTTGGAGAAATACTTGGTCTCTGTATGCCATAGCAGTCTTGTAAGTACATGCAGATGAAACCTATTTTTTCCTAGAAATTAATGTGAAAAAAAAATTCTGTATTGATGAAGAAGTAGACAAACGCAGTGCCCAGGAAAAATAAAAAAATACTCAAAAACTTAATACACAATTTCATGCAGGTAACTGACTTTTCTCCTGAACAAAATCTGCAGGTTATCTTTCCAATCCAGTATTTTTATAAACACATAAGGGTAAACTATTTATTTCTAATAGCTTGAAACTTAGCAGCCTTAGGGATACTTTAACTGAGGGAATGAATCTTTTCTTGTGAGTATCCCTCCTACCTATATACGAGATTTGTACAAGAAGATATTCATTAACACTAGATCTTCTTTATTTTAATTTTGTTCCATATACAGAGATCCTTGTTGAGAGTTCCTGTAGGTTCTCTACCTGCTCTGTGATGAGGATGTAGGTTTTTCAGTATTGTCAAACAGTGTAACAGAATCTCAAAGGTGCACAGCCCATTCCCAGTCACAGATACAAGATCTGCAAGCAAACACACTTGGTTAAGTGGCCGTACTGCAAGTCAAAATTCTCAGCTTCAAATGAAACCCATCCTACCCACGTAAAACACAAGGTCTCATACAGAGGCTTTGAAAAGCCTTTAAAAGGATTTTAGTTCTCAGTTGTGTAGATTTCTTTGTTGTTTGTTTGTTTTTTAATTTAGATATAATTATGTGCAATATAAAGCACTACTTCAATTGTGAAGTGAAAATCTGTTTGGCAAAGAAATAGAAAAGCGCAATTTCTGAAATTTACCAGTACATCATGCCAAATTGAAGTAACCTATTAACCTGAAATTTTATTCTCAGTCATTGAACTATTAATCAAAAAAAAATTGTTTCATATTTTAGAGAACATATTACAAATTTACCATGCAGAAATGGTGTGTTCAGTACTATGACTCTAAGACTTTATTTAAAGTGTATTATTTTTAATATCTACAACAAAGAATGATGCATCTTTATTAAACTGTTAGTTTGTGTCCTCTGCCTCCTTACTTCAACTAAGACTCCACTGTTATTTAAAAAGGAAACAAACAAAAAAAGATGACCAAAATAGACTTGCTTCTAGTGTTAGATGGCAAGGATTTTTTGTATGTCTGTTTGTGATAGATAGATATGATGATAATGAATATAATATCTTGTGAATTTGAAATGTAAATGGAACGTTTTAATTTCTTTTGAAAATTAGTTTCAAGATCCATAACATTCTTACATACACAATTAAACAAATCCCTATTTTCTATAATCTTTGCATATAAACATTAGGAACCTATCTGAAACATAAGAATCTACTTAGCAATTAAAGTACTGGTTAGCTGTATTCTGATTAGTATTCTTAGATTGAGAGATAACTGTTTTATATAATAGATTGTTAACAGACTATTTCTCTTACTTTTCAGAGATTTCTAGTATGATTTACAAAAAAGCTTAAACAAGACTATTTTGTAAAAACACAAATTACACTTATTTGCCCGAAAAATGATTTTTCTGAAAAGTGGAAATATATTTCAATGTACATTTTTGGGAGTCGAGAATAAGACCCAGATATAATTTTCTGAATAACAATTTTTGCTTTTTCCCTAGAAGCCCTCTTTTGCAAAGGACAGGATCAAATAATTTCTTACGTGTAAATGTAGCTATACATTTTAGTGCAAAGTTACTAAAATTCTAACTTGTCTGTTTCATGTAATACTTGTCTGTTTTCCTTTCTCCTCCATATACCCTCATTTCTTCATTCAACCACCAACATTATGTCTAAGACAGTGGATTAGGCAGCCTTCTGCCTCTCAAGATTTTATCCTGACATTGCTTCTCTTATCAATATGGCAGAAAAGGATGTACAGATGGCTACATGGTTAACTAAACAGGAAAATATCAAAGAATAAGTGCCTTTGTGAAATATTTTCCCTTCCCATTTAAGCCATCTAATTGGAGAAACTCATGGGATCACGGCTTTGAAAACAGGCTGCTTTATTAGCATTCTGTCTATTCTTCGTTCTCTTCCTTTCACTATGGCCAGTGTTCAAAGGGGCACAGACTGAAAGCCCTGTTACCTTTGAGGGTTTCTCCTGTTGATGTCAAAGGTTAGTTGACAGAAACAACTTCAGTTTTTAATGTAGTACAGTGCAACCAGGAGCAACTTCATTTTAGCAGCATGGAGGTTAGTTTGTACACTCTTCAAAAACTGAGTAGATTACCATTCAAATTCATAGGGAGTCCCACATACCAGCTCAAATTGCTCCCTGTTGCCAAAACGAGTTAAAGTACCTGTGTTTTGCATAGCAATCTCACTGTAAACACATATTGCACCTCCTTAATGATGCAATGTTGTTATTGGGCCCTTGCTGTCCAGGTGAATCCTTAGAACATGAGTGGTGGGGCAATGTAAATGTGACTGGCATCTTGCTTAGTGTTTGCTGTATGGAGACAGGGACTAATATCCTGGTCACTCCTGCCAGATATGCTATACAGATTTCTACTCTAATTGACTGGCATATCTTTATTGACAAAAATTAATTTTAAGTTTTTTCCTTGAAAACACTGTTCACACTGCATTCTTGCACAAATGTTTCATGTCCAATAGAAGTTTGATTACTGAAATACCAAGTTCAGTCATGGTTTTAATGAAGACCAGTGCTGCTTAAAACCCAAGCTGTATGTTTCCATAACACATAAATTTATCAGCTGAGATACGTATTGTTCCCAGACTGTTGACATGTAGAGTGAGTGTTTTAATGAAATGAGTTTGTACAATATGGAGAGAACGCTAGCACAGTAATGTTTAATCAGTTAGCAGAGAAGACAACAAAAATATCCCCTTTCTGTAGATACTTAATCCAATTGGTCCACACACTGCTGTAGAAGCAGATGATGGATATTTAATACTAAATAGGTGCCCTGGTTTGTATGCTGAAATATTGCCTCATTACTTAAAGAATGTGCTTATAGAACTGATATATTGCATTACTTTGTCATATTGTGTCAAGCTGAATTGACTTATAAAGTAAACTATGTAACATGATGTGACGTCCTCTAATTTGCCGTAATTTGATATAACATAATTTAGCAGGTCAGAAATGTAAAACAAACAAGAATTTGTCCATGAGGAAATTCATGCAGCTCATTTAGGAAAATGTGAAAAGTGTTCTTCCAGAAAATAAAATAGAAGCATATTTCACATGATGGGTACTTGCCTAGAAATATTCCCTATAGAGCAGAGTAGAATTGTTTTACCAAAAGAAATCTTGGAGATCATGATTGCTTAGTTTTACTCATCATAGGTCTAAATAATATCTTCAACGGTTGCCATTTTCCTCAAAAGCCATTAGAACACACTAACCTAGGATCTGGCTTTCTAGTAATATTTTAGTGCAGTGAATGACAACTTCTCTTCACAAGTCGTTAGCATTGACATGTTAACGATCATGTTGAAGCAGACAAAAAATTTTTGCATGTAGGAGTTGATGGACTCATAGCTTCGTATCTGATCACTGAGTCAAGAGATTTATGTTAACATGAAATCCATGTCAACCAGAACTGACAGTGTCAGGCAGGTGTCACCTGTAGCATCAAAGAGTGATTGACAGAAAATTCATTACTTGATTAAGGGCTTAATTGTTTTGCTTACTTAAGGCATCTCCTTCTTATCAGCCTCAGGCACTCACCAGGGCATAAAGCTTTGGGGCTACAGAGAAAGAACAAAAACAAGGTAAATAACTTGGAAAAAAGGACAAAGCTATTCCATTTGTCATGCAGCAATTTATATTTCTTAGACTGTCCATATAAATGGGAGAAAAACAATGCTTGAAATAAAGCAGAAGACAATCTTTGACAAAATTACTTTACTAAGCTGCATCTATGTGAAATAATCTACAACTGAAATTCATGCTGAGCTTTGAGACGCAGCAATCTTCCAGCCTTGTTACAACACACATCTTTAAAATGGCCAATCAAAGAGTAATATATGAAAAAATCTAAATACTATCAATCCATGGCAAGACTGTGTTTTCAAAGCTGTATTGTAAAATTTATTCTTTATTTAAGATGTAAAAATGAAAAAAAATCTTTTTTTAATAAACGTTTTATATCATACATTTTTAAAAGGTACCAAAACCTTGATACTCACTGTTTTATTTAAATATCACTGTGTTTTGTATGAGAGACATTCTGGAAGAAAAAAAATATTTCAGAAAATTTTTTTCAAATATCAAATATATTTTGCTTCTTTTATCTGTTCAGTTGTTTGTGATAAATCAATGACAAGAAAAAAGATAAAGCAAACAAAATTTCTTATCTTTTTCTTTATCATCCTACAGATTTATTTGGAATGAGCTAAAGTGACACTGGGCAAGAACTAGCAGCACAAGTTATCTTCTAAGAATACCTGTATCCAGGAAGCTAATAATTTTGAAACTTCATACTTGTCATTATATTTTGTATGAAACTGAACCTGTGATATAATATCTCAAAAGGACACCTTACAACTCATGACATGAGGGAGTACATGAAGGAAATGGGCACCTTGGGTAATTACTATATCTTCTTCCAGACCCTTTTGAAGAACTGGTGACACAGTCACTTTCCTTTAGCCATATAACATCCCTGCTCTGACTGGGGAGGTTACGTCAAATGTCTTTTTTATATCCTTCATTCCTAAATTAATCCATAATCCTGTGAGTCTATGTAATAAACTTATTTGAACATGCATAGAGTTTTAAAAGAGTATATACACAAAGAAGCAATGTTGCAGAACTGCAGAATGATTGAGGTTGGCAAGAATCTC
Source organism: Machaerirhynchus nigripectus (assembly GCA_013397975.1). Classification (NCBI taxonomy): domain Eukaryota; kingdom Metazoa; phylum Chordata; class Aves; order Passeriformes; family Dicruridae; genus Machaerirhynchus; species Machaerirhynchus nigripectus. The sequence goes on along the minus strand of VZRQ01000209.1, from coordinate 37,929 downwards.
TGTAGATCATCTGCTCCAATCCACATGTTCAAAGCAGGGCCAGCTGGAGCAGGTTAAGCAGGTCTGTGTCCAGTTGGGTTTTGGTCATCTCTAGGGTTGGGGATGCTGCAAAATAAATGACAAATCTGTGTTTGGTCACCACCATAGTGAAAATATCTTCATTATGGTTTAGAGAAATTTCATGTGTTTCAGTTTGTGCCCATTCCCTCTTGTCCAGACACTAAATAACACTGAAAAGAGCGTGGTTCTGCTTTCTGAGCAGCTCACTTGAATATGGGTAAGATGACCTCTCCTCTCCAAGCTGAACAGACCCAGGCCTTAGACTGTCTTTATATGAAAGATTCTTCAAGGCCTTAATTATCTTAGTTATCTTTGTGGTACATTGATGAACTTGCTCCAGTTAGTCCTTGTCTCTCCTGGACTGGGGAATCCAGAACAGGATGCTCTGGGTGTGTCTCATCAGGGTTGTGGAGGGTAAAAGGATCACCAAAAGGGCAGTATTCTGTATTAATACATTCCAGGGTGTTCTTGGACTTCTTTGCTGCAAGGCCACATTGATATTTCATGATCAGCTTGTTCACCAGTACCTCCAGGACCTTCTCTTCAAAACCAATTCTTAGCCAGTTGACCACCAGTGTGAATCAGTGCCTGATGCTGTTCTTCCCTGGTCACAGGACGTTGGCATTTTTCTTTGTGGAACTTCATGATGTTCCAATGTACACATTTCTCCAGACTTTGAGAACCCTCTGTAAGGGAGTGCGCCCATCTCATGTCTTCTTGACACTCTGAAAAGTTTTTTAAAATCATCCCCATTATTAATGAAGAAGTAAAGACTTGTCGGTATTATTGGCCGATAATGACTGAAGGTGTATATAACTAGCAAAGACAAAAGTGATCAAGGCATAGGATACCTCAGCCCTTCCCATGTTCTTTGTCACCAGTTCTCCTTCTCTAACCAGCAGAGATGATGGTGGGCCTTCATCTTCCTTTTGCTGATGATACATTTGGATGAGCACTTCCTCTTTCCCTGCACGTACCTCAGCAGGTTCACAAGTCCAGCTGGACTTTTTCTTTCCTTACACGATCCCTTGCATTTAAGAATAAGTGTCTTTATATTCCTTCTGATGCCCAAGCCCTGGTTTCACTTCTTGTATGCTTTCCATTTATGTTTAAATTCTGTTACGTTCTCCTTGTTCACCTGTAAAAACCTTCTGTCACCTTTTCTTGGCTGTCACTTTTGGCTTGATATATTTTTGGAGTCTGGAGGAGCTTTGAGAATCACTGACTGTGTGACTTGGATTCATTCTCTGTGTTAGCTATTAGATAATAGCTTTCTCAAATTTTTTTTTCAGAACAGTGATAGTTCGCCTTGACTTAGAATATGCTTAGAATAATATTAAAGTGTCACTAAGTAGGGAAAGGAACTATTTGAAAAGATGTTGACTTTCTGGCAAGAGATGATGAATTATAATCAGCTCACATCACATGCAGAAGGGTTACTTTTTTAGCTAAATGAAAAGCTTTCTCTAAGGGCTTCCTTTGTCAATATTAAGCATATCCTAAAAAGTAATACCTTATTCTGGTAAATAGCAGATAAATTGTGTGTAAGAGAATCAGAACTGTAAAAGATCCCTGATACATTTTCTGACAATAGAATATATAATTGTTCAATTTTAAGAGTGTGAAGGTACCTTTTTTAGAAACATATTCATATTTAATACTCTGTTTTAGAAGGAAAAAAAGAGACACAACAAAATATAGCATTTTTCAAGCACAGATCACTTTATTATCTTATCACGGGTGTTTGCATATACATATGGAATATATTATGTGTAGAATATTTATGTAGACTATTTATGTAGAATCGTCAATATTTATGTAGAATCGTCAGTCTTTATCACTGCTTCCCTTATCAAACAAAATAATTTTTACATAGCCTAGTACATCAATAGTCCATCTTTTTTTTAGTTACCTTTATCCAAATTCCTTTATGTTTTTTAGTTACCTTTATCCAAATTCCTAAATAAACTAAAATGGCGAGTGCTTTCATAGCAAGTATGAAAACAGGTACTAAATTAGGTACCAGGGCAAAGAGAACCACTGTGGAGTTTGGCAGAATTTTGTTCTTTAATGCCCCCCTGACTTGTCTCTAGGTGCTCAGACACAGACAGCCTTACTGAGTTACTCAGGCACTCTGGGCCAGAGAAGAGCCAGAATCTTCTTGGTGCTAAACATGTGCACGTGTACAGTGAGGTTTTTCCTCAGACATTCCCCAAATAGCAAGGATCATGTCAATGAGTGTCTCTCTCTCTCCATGGCAGCAACTGACAAAGCCTACAGGTGGGGGTTTATGTGCTGATTACCCACCTTTAGCAATTAGTTCTTCGGGAGATCACATTCCAAATGTCAAAATTTGTCAAAATGTCAATGTGGTCAAATTCCAGCAGTCACAGTCTCACTAGAGAGCAAATTTCCAAGCTGCTCGTTTAAATTCATCAATATACTTATGTATCAGCTCATAATGATGGGGTGGAAAATTTTTGCATGAAACAAAAAAGACCCTAGGTTTTTAGGTTTTTTTTGTTTATCCTTAACATGATAAAGTACTTCTGTGTAGTATTTCAACTTGTACTGAGGGAAGAAAATAGTTTCCATTTTAAATGATATCCATGGTAGAGAAGCTTTTAAATTCTTTGTTAGAAGTGTACCAGATGAGTACATTTTTTCAGTGTTATTGTACTGCTATCCTGTTAATGTCTATATAAATTAGGAGAGATTTTCTTCCCAGAATGACTTCTATTAATTTGGATACAGCTCAAAAATCTTCTGAATTTAAATTCTTATCAGCTCCTCATTTCACAATAGGCTTTTTTATTATCATTACTGAATGTCTTGAGAAAATGAGAATCCAGTATTAATACTATGGCTAAATTGATGTTATTTGCACAACATTTGTCCTAGTTGCTTCAATAATAGGAATTTCATTATTTTAAGCAATTTCTGAGATTTTAAGGGACAGTATATCAGTAAACCTATTGGTTTTGGTGATGGATAACTTTTTAGACTCAGAGCTTTTAAGTGCTAACACAATTCACAAATTCAGTTTTCATTAATTAACTGCATGTTATGGTATGAGAAAGAGTCGATGAATCAAGGTGTGATCAAGATAAAAGAAAAATGATAGCATTCCTTCAGCCTATAATAATTCTATCAGTATTACACAGATCTGTTGCATTTTTATGGTTCAGTTAAGCCTACAGCCAAGTCTTCAACATGGAATTGTACATAAGGTCTCTGTTCTTACTTAGCAGAATGACAATGATAGTAGCACTTTGAAGCGTTTTGAATTATTTCTGCTTATTCAATATCCCAAAATGTAAATACTTAATTAGAAAAAGCAAAATGGCATGTAATCAGTTATTCTGTGATGCTAACAGATGGTCTAACTGCCTAGCTTGCTCATTCAGTTTCTTGTATACGTGCTTTTTTGGTTAAAATGATGTAGCCAAGTAGCAGAGAGGAAGGTTCCCTGACTATGTTATTTTCGCTGATTCCACTTTAAACGGGAGCAGTTTTTCATAGAGGGGAAAGTTCTCCTCCCCTGAGAATCCACAACACTTAGATCAGGAGAACGTCTGGACTATTATGGGAAACAGATAGATGTGTAAAATCCAAGAAGAAAGCCTGAAAAATCAAAATAGGTGGGCGACCCCTGAAAGGAAGCAGAGTAGTTTTTCAGCCAGTAAGTCACAGGCACAAGAAACTTTATTTGGACTCACAGGAAAGACATGGAAAGCTTTTTCTCTGTAAATCAAAGAAAGTGGCTGAAATGGAAAGAAAGAATCAAGAGGATGCCATTTCCTCCAACAAACCATTGGAATGGTTAAACTTGCTTATCAGATATTTTAATTATTTTTTTCATTATCTTGTTTTCTGTGCTTTGATAAAACCTAATTTACAAACCTTTTACTGTTGGTTGTCTAATGAAGAAAAAAGAGGTAGTAGGATGAAAACGCTCATCTCAAGTTTGTGACTGACTCATAATCCCCTCACAAATATATGCAAAATTGTCATTTATAGTCTGTTTGTCCAGTCCTCCTCAGGAAAGATGAAACTGTGAATGCGTCTTTACATGGAATTTTAAATGCTGCGTGAATGGGAAACATTCTCCTGTTCTGCAAAGCTATCTGAAAAATGAAGTAACTGTTTGCTTCTATACTTGAATAAAACAAAGACCTTGGTTATGGTAAGAAGGCTTGTTCAATTGCCTTTCAGTTGACGTGTCTCTAATCCAAACCATACAAAGGATGTTCAAACCCTTGTTTGTTAGAAACTTCCCTTACTATTTCCAGGATTCACACAGTACTTTGAGAGTAAAGTGACTCTGGTTCAAAGTAAATAAAAATTCCATGTTTGCTCTAAATTTAGTTTCACGCAAAAAACTAATGAGTTTTTAAAGATGGTTTTCTGTTGTTATATACATTTAAAAGGTAACTTAGATGGATTGGGAATCGTTTAAATGATTATGTGGCAAGTGTGTGAACATGCTTCAACAAACTGCAGTGACAAAACCTCTGTCAGTGAAAGAAAATGAGAGCTTTTTGGGCCAAAATGGTACAAAATCTGTATTTTTTTTTTCCTTCAAAATAGTAATATTTCCCTTTTTTCCTTCTAAACTAAAACTCCCAGGAGGAGTGCATGTTTATACGGGGCTTCTATGATCCATTTATAAGAGTTGAAAGGGTCAAAGAGAGCACTCATGGCCTTTTGAACTATAGAGTTTGATTTCCTCTTTAATATTTTGATTTTTTGACTGTTAATGCACAGGTTCTCAATGAAGAAAGGTACCTGTTTAAAGAAGGTGATTCAGACCATGGATTATGGGTGTAGGATTTCAGAAACTTAAATGTCAGACTCAAAAATACAGCAGAACTCCCCACAAAATTAGCATGGTCAAGATCCAGTGAAGACAGATTATTTCAAAGACTCAATATGACAAATGCAGTAAATTGTTTGGTGTAACTTTGTAACCACTACTAGTATAAGAGATAAAATTTAAATCTGAAGAACTAATTTAATTTCAAAAAATTTTGCTGGTAAGGTAAGAATAGGTTTTAATAGATAATCTCTAAAGTGATAACTTCAACAAAGGAGTGTTGCTCAAAAAGAAGGTGTTAGTTTCCAGAAAGAGCTATAGTTCTTCAGTGTGGCTTTTTAAAGTGTGATTTCTTATCTGAAATCACTTCCTTTCAAGATTAGATCCAAATACAGGACTGAATCATTTTAAAAAGATTTTAAACAATTTGTGGTCCACAAGGATGCAGAAAGCAAATGCTTCTGTTATACTTCGATGATCTTGAGAAATATTATTATGATTTCAGAGAAGGATGAACAATTGGTGTGTTTTCAGAACTGAACTGACAATTAGATAAAAGCTTTTGCCCTGTACAAGAAAATGCAGGTTAGATTTATGTCTCTTTAATCTATTGCTTGAATGACGAGTTGTTCTCATCTAGATTAAGGTCTTGGATCTAAAGTAGTCTTTCTTTCTGTTTTGCTCTTGATACTAAAAATGGAGGAAATGAACATAAAGAATAATTTTAACAGGAAGTAATTAAAGGACTATTTAATGTATTTCTCTGTATTCAATTTCTCAGTAAATGGCTCAATTATGTGTTTTGAGATTTTTAAAATTTTATCTCCTTTTATTAATGTCTCTTACTTTCACTGTTGTAACTAATTTAAACGAGATTTTGCAAATGTCTTTGTGATGTTTGTGTTGATCTCTCTCTTAAACAGACACATCTCTTTGTTTCACTGTAAGATTTTTCCAATGTTATTGTTTCATAAGAATGATACCAATTCTTGTTTGCTAAGTAAATTATTTTTTCATTAAGGTATCTATTATTTAATCATTTTCACAATATAAAATTGCTTAATTCCCTTTGTGAATACAATGTATATGATGTAGAACTGCTGAAATAAACGTCTGAAATAACCCAAGCCTTTCATTTTCTTCTCACTAGACCTGTTCTCACATTAAATTGTATCTTTTGCACTATTACTCTGTGATGTTATCTATTTCTAATATACTCTGGCAGTAGAAAAGTGCTGAAAAGAAAATTTAAGTTTCAAGCTTTGAAGTATCTTATGTTAACATGAATATGTTAACATGAACTCTCCAACCAAAAGTACTGAAGAAAATCCTCCAAATCTAGGATTTCATAGTTTCACTGACACTTAAAAAGATTCTTCTAAGTATTGGTTCTGTCAGGGAAAATTTGAAAGTTTAATTTTAAATACAGCAAATATACCTCCCCCAGATTTTCAATAACTAAAGTTCAAGGGTGGTTTTGTTTTTGTTTTTTTTATAACTGCAAATAATTGAAGTTATTGTATGTTATGTTAGAATTCACTGTAGGTTTTGTTTTCCATTGTATGACATGCTTCTTAATGTTTCCTTTACAAAAGAAAATTCTGTTCCGTCATGGAATACCAAGGTGGATTCTTATTCAAGAGAAAGATTATCAGACAGAGGTGTATTTTATTTCTATAATAGCACAACAAAGAAGTCATAATACCTTTTAGGTTTTCTTTATCATTTTCCATTGTCTGGCTTTTGTGTTTAAAAAAAAATCAAATTTGTACCTGTCTTTGACATAAAATACTGATTTCCTTTCATTTCTTCATTCATTTGTTTATTAACTTCTTTTGGTAAGATAAAACAAATATCCAAACTTAGTTTATCTTCAGTTTTAAAATTTGCTTGCTTATGTTTGCACCTATGATATGCAGTCTTCAAATAAAAAACCACTAGTAAAGATATTTTCTTTTTTCTTTTCTTTTTTTAGATGAATTTCATGCAGTCTTATTTAGGATATCTTATATGTTCTGAATTGTCTCCTTGCACGCTTCTGCTTTCTTCCACTTTTTCTCTTCTGCTCCAAGTCCCACCATACCCAGCTCAATTATAAAAGGACTTAGGCTCCAGTCTCTCGCCTTCTGAATCATCAGTGTGGTACTTAATATACCCCAAACCCACTGCTGATTAGCACGTGCACAGGCACCCAAGGTGACTGGGGTCTGCATTCAGTGCCTTGGTAAAGGTCAGAACCCTATCAGAACTGAAGCTTGGCTTTCCTTACCACTGAAATATGTGGAGTGATACAAAATTATATCTTATCCTGTCACAGAGCTCAGGCTAGAAGGAGGGATATGGCCAGATATAAGACTTGTAAAGTGCTTCCATTTCCCACACAACCTAGCCATACATATTTGAGCTAGTACACTGCTAAAGAAATACAGTCAATAATGCTTTCCTAGTTTCTTTTCTGCTGTATTTTAACTTGTGAAGCAATAGCTAACATTGATAGTCCTTCTTGGAATACTGTATAAAAGGAATGCATGAAGAAGAGTATTAATTTGGATCAGATATTAGTATCTATCATTAGAAATTCAATAGAACTATCAGTAATTGCAAGAGAAGTAGGGTGTTTCTGCTACTGTTGGCTGCTTTCCTATACCTGAATACAATTAATGCAGGAAATGGTCATATAGGTTGCATATCCACCAGTTCCCCCTGGCAATAGTTGATCCTTCATTTTTTAAGAAAATAGGAGTGGTAAAGAGCTTTTCCAAAAAGGAACAGTTAAGAGCAAATTAGATTTTGGCAAAAATTTTCTGCAATTTTTTTGAAAATATGAAGCAGTTGTTGTGTAATACTTTATCACTACATCATTAATAAAAAATAAAGCAGTTGGCATTGATACCATAATTAAAAATTTTGCAGGCATCAGAGACAATTTTGAACAATTTAATATTTGCAATTAGAGCTGGAGAAGTAACCAAGATAGATATGGTACCTATGAGGGATGTTTCTTGTTATCTGTGTTAAACTTTGTTTGTACAGAAATGGCAGTGTCAGATGTAGGTAAAAAAGGACTGAACATATCAGAAGAGATAAACAAGCAGAGGAACAGGAATGAGTACATTGGAGAAATATTTGAGCCACAGATTTTTTTAATATTCCTAAATCAGTAATACTATTAAAATTAATTATTCTATGATTATTATAATGCTGATTCGTTAACATGTCAGAAAATATAATTAGGAAGTCAAAATTGTTTTTATTGTAGGAGAAAATATCTGCTTCTACAAAGTGACTTAGAACTAGATTTTCAACCCTTGGAAAAAAACAATCATTATAAATTTATATTTTTTACATTGAGACACGGGAACAGGTTGCCCAGAGAAGTCTTGGATGCCCTCTCCCTGGAAGTGCTCAAGGCCAGGATGGATGGGGCTGAGCAACCTGGTCTAGTGAAAGGTTTCCCTGTCCACAGTAGGGGAGTTAGAATTACATGATTTTAAAGGTCTCTTACAACACAAAGCTTTCTATGTTTCTATGATTCCTTGAAAATTGATTTTCAAAAAATGCTGCTATGTTTTGTTTGGTTATTGCTAAGGATTTATGTGATGGGAAGGGTTCAGAGCAGGAATGCTCAGTTTGTGTAATTTGGTGGGCTTCTAAAGGCCTTTATCAAAATCATGGCACACCTCACACCTACACTATCTTGCCTCCTTTATATTTCTTTCTGCCCATTGTAATAGTGCCAAATTCCCTACTTTCCATTGTGTTATTTTTAGTTTTGATAGGCTAGTGACGCTCAACGCTGCTTAAGAGACCAAAAGTAATTTTATTTACTAAGTGAGAAGTACTGAGGTTCCTGTTATCTAAAAATTACTCTGTGTCCATATGTCTTAGTTTTTACACCTCTCTCTCCTTCTTATGATAGATCTTTCTTTGAAGATTTGGATTTGAGTGGCAGTTCATGAGCCTGATGGAAGAATGATAACAGTTCTGTACCCTTTAGGGTGGTAACCCTATAAATACATGAAACAATACTTTTTGATCTAGGAATAGATTCAGACTCACCATTTAGCATCTAAACAGTTATTATAACATTCAAAACACAGATACCCAGAACCTGCTCACGCTTCCCTACACGGTCAGTATAGTAAAGAGGAATGTGTGCCTGTAAGCAAAGACAGGCTGTGACAGAGGAAGACAAGAGAAACTGATTTTATTAGAAATGGGCATGTGGCCAGCTGTGTAGGGACTAAAACTGAAACGTTGTAGAAAATCTCAGTGTAAGACTTTGAAGAATGGAGAGGTGGTTTTTATTTTAAAGTGAAACTTATTTAATTTATATACATTTTCACAGTCAAATGCACAAACTCACAAGCACCAAAATATGTGTGTCTGTGAAGCAGGCAGACTGGTAAATTTTTTTAACTGCTCTAGAATGCCAAAAATTTATGAAAACTGGTAATAGAAAGATAAAATAAATAAGTCCATTTTTGAGGAACAAGAGGGGAGAAAGCTTATCATATTCAACTTGATAAACAGTTGATACTTTTATGCCTAAACTCAAACATCATCAGTATTTCTCTTAAAAAGGAAAAAAACCGAAGAAACTATGAGATGAGCATAACTATAATCCTCAAACAATCCAGACCCAGCTCTATTGTGAGATAAATAATTTTTTCAAGCAAAATAAGAAATCTGCCCTCATTAGCTTGTTCAATGTTATGTGTATACAGCAGTAAAGTGTATCATTTAAGTAAAAATTTGTTCCTGGCAAATTGACAAAGTAATTTAGAAGCTGTCTTTGTAATTATCTCAGCCATGGTAAGCAGAAATTACACCATATAGTAGTTAGGGGATATGAACACTGTATTAGGCCTTTAAAGATCTATATTAATAATGAATATCATCAATTTCAATGAACATCTACAAAAATTTGAAAATATTTGATTATCTGTCTCAAAAGATTCAGACAAAGCTTCCAGATAATCACCTGCTTTGGGAATCTTCTGAAACTGCCAGATCAGGGATCTTTTAAGTAGGTGGGGGAAAGAAGCTGTCTTCAGGGCAGAGCTCAGAATGATGGTGAAAAAGATACCTTGGAGATCCACTGTTTCCTCACCACAGGAGTTTTCCTGTGATTTGCCACAGATAATACTCAGTTTTTAGAGTTAATCTTATTTGAGTGAGGTGTGGTCTCCTTGCTGTGATCCATCACATATTCTTGACATGGGCTGCTCATGATCAAGGCTACTGCTTGCACAACATAGCACTGCTCAAATTATTGGTTCAATGAAATTAGCAAAATGCATTGTTTCAAACAGGTAGATACCAGTTTGCAGCTGTGGAGCAGCTCCTTTATTGTATTTGGTAGAGAAGATTCATGGTAAATGTTTGATAGACTCTGTACTACAACAGGATGCAAACAGCTGTCGTGTGGGCAGTAGGATTTTCTCTCAGTGTATGCTGCTAGCAGACTTTAGCCAGGCTTCTGCTGTAAAGATGGACATGCTTTATTATGTATAAGGCTTCATGGTAGCAACTGCCCTGTACCACTTAAGGAAAATTCATATTAAACAAGACTTCAGTAAGAAGGGCCTCAGAGATATATGCTTTATGTTTTTGACTCAGTGCAGAACTGGGACTTCATCTGACATTATGAAATATAATTCTTCTATATGCAAATGTTTAAGAAGTAATTTACTATATGATTACATGCATGAAATGGAGATTTGTGAATATGCTCATGCTTAGCTTCTGTTGTTGATTGTATTTTAAATAACCATAATGATCCAATAGTGTGAAGAAAATTGCTTTACTATTCATCTGTCTAACTGATCAGCTGCCCTTTATTTTTTCACATTTATAAACATCAGCATCTGAAAATGGGAATTTTTGGTAAGTTTCAGCTTTTCTCCAATTAATGAAAAATTATTCTCCTCAGGAGAATGTCTTCTGTGTTCTCTGTTTTCTCCTTTCTCTTCTTCCTTCACCTTTTTTCTACCAGTCCTTAGTTTTTAATTGACCTGTAAAAGTAAATAATATTAAATAAAATTTGTCTTTTACTGCTTCTGTTCAGTATTTACAATAGAGGGAAAGATAAAATTTTTAACAGTCACAACATCTTAGAAAACTAGATTCCAGAAGGCTAATCTTACCTTTTTCTGTAACTAGTGATATGAAAGATGCTTCTGCTTGTAATTGTCATGAAGGCAGTGAATGCCTTCTCTGTTGAGTAGAGAAGGCATCTGCTAAGATCTTTAAAGTATCTGACTAAGTGCCTGGAGTTACACGATGTGCACTCATCCTTCATCTGGATCACAGAACAACCAGTACTCAAAAGTTAAAACATCCTTTGCATATTTTCCAGGTAAGGCTCTCTGTCATCATTTCCTCTGAGGCATTCAGAGGAGTGTGGTCTCAAACCACCACTCTCAGGAGTATGTTTGGAGAAGACACCTGCATCCTGTTTGACTCTCCCCACCTCAATCCAATCTTTCTCAGCAGTCTCAATCTCTCCTTGATAGCATTAAGTCACAAACTTGGACGTGAAACACCGTCATTCCATGCAAACCTCATGAAGTTTAACAAGGCCAAGTGCAAGGTTCTGAAGCTGGGTCAGGGCAGTTCCCAATTTCTATAAAGTCTGAGGGATGAGCTGATTGAGAACAGCCCTGCAGATAAGGATTGATGGATACAAATGGATAAAAAATTTGATGTGAGCCAGCACTGTGCTCTCACAGCCTTTCAAAGAAGCGTGGCCCGCAGGTTGAGGGAGTTTATTCTCCTCTGCTCATGTGAGACCCCACCTGGAATCCTGCATCCAGCTCTGGGTTCCCCAGTACAAGAAAAATATGGACTGATTAGAGGGAATACAGATGAGTTCTAAGAAAATGGTCAGAGGGATGGAACACCATTGCTATGGGGAAAAGCTGAGAGAGTTGGGGTTGTTTAGTCTGCAGAGGAGACTGGTTCTGGGCAGACCTTATTGTGGCTTTCCAATACATAAAGATGGCTTATAAGGATGATGGAGAAATGTTATTAACCAAGGCATGTAGCGATCGGACAAGGGGAAATGGTTTTAATCTGAAAGAGGATAGATTTAGAGCGGACATAAGGATAAAATTTTTTTATGATGAGAATGATGGGGCACTGGAAGGAGGTTCTGCAAAGGCCAAGTTGGATGAAGCTTTAAGCAACTAAATCTAGTGGAACATATACCCACCCACAGAAGTGAGGTTGAGCTAGATGACCTTTAAAGGTCCAACCCAAACCATTCTGTGATTGTCCCATTCTGTGATCACACTGAGTTCAGACGAGGCTTCAGAGCAAACGCTAAACAATGAGGGTATGAACAGGCCACATCATTTGCCAAGAAGCCAGAGAAGACTTTATCAGTACAAATGTGGGATGAAAGTCTTCTTTTCTTCCTTCCTCCAAAGATTTGTATTCAAATATCATTTAAGTGAGTTAAGCTTTAAGGGAGTCAATTTTCACAGAAAAAGTTTGGTACTATTGTGCACAAATTAGACACATTCACGCGGTAACAACCTATACTGAAAGGAAACGTTCATAGTTAATTCTTCACTTAGGTATACCCTATGCCATGGAATCATCTGTCTTCTGCTTTCACCTATACTTTGTATCTGAACTGACTAAGAATGAGCCTTTCAGTAATTGTATTTATGCATGTTATAAGTAGCACTTTTTCTTTCACTGAAACAATTTTGTGAGATTCCTGATTTTTTACCAAATCTTTTCCTCTGTTTAAGAGGTAATGAACCCTTTTTTATTTTCTAATAAGAGTAAAAATACAAATGAAAAGATTATTTTCGTTTCCTGTAAGAAGTTTTTTTTCCTAAGTAGAAAATTCCATCACGGGAACTATTGAAATGTAGATGAATAAAGGGAACATATGAAGAATGGAATGACACTTAGTATATGTAAAACAGAATGGAGAATGGAACCATGCTATTGTCTTATAATAAAATAGCTTGTAGACTGCTTATATTCATTTCTTGGAAAAACGCCTCTACACTGGCAGAATAATAGACTCCCTAACTTGACTTTTGTGAGTACAGCGTATTGAAATGACACCAGAATGCAATGGCTTTAGAATTGGAAACTTATCAGATGTATAGAGATTTTTCTGGATATCAGAATCAGATGAGAATATTTCATATTTGGACTAAGAGAATATCACAGTGTAATATTTTCCAGAGAGAGGCCACTTCCAAGTTTTGACTGTAGCTGGCATTTTTTGTTTTGAAGGATGACTTAATTATCATGCTATGGAAAATATTGCTATAGATGGTGTGTAAAACACATGATGTCTTTGATGTGGAAAAAGAGAAAGATATAAAATTATTTACACAAATAAACCATTACAGCAATATTAAAGGGGTGAACAAGTCTCTACATAATCTTAAAAAATTTAATAAGGGTCAGGATAAGATAATACTTTATTTCCTTCACTCTACTTTTTCTAATGGTTAAAAGGAGGTTGCCCTGGAGTTTTACTGTGTCGAGATATTTTTTTCAGCTTGACACATACCTCCTACCTATTTTTACATAGACTAACAGTGTCCAGTGTGGTTTCACACCACTGGTATCATGATTTATTTCCTGCCAGTCCTGTTCTGTAGAAATGGCTCTGTTTAAAAACAACAACAACAATACCAACAAAGCCAGAACAACAAGTGCTAAGTTTATGTCTCAGAAATTACCCATATGAACAATTTCATTGATTTCCTGGATTTAGGACGCTGCAGTTATTACAGGAGACTATCACTACAGAGTGTTTGAAAAAGATAGGAAAGAGCAATTCATGAAAAAAGAAGATACTGATTAACCTGACACGAAAAGGTGGAAAACATGTGAAAGCATCTGATGGGAAAGATTTTCACATTATCAACATCTCTATTTAACTAAAGGTAGACTGATAAAAATCAAGGCTTAGGATCAGAAAAAAAGAGGAGAAACTATAGGAAGAATGAATAGTCTCTTTTCGCCTGCAAATAGTAGAAGAACTTATGTTTGAGTGCAATGAATTTTGTGTGTTTGGTATTGAAGTCCTAAACAGGGTGAAAAATATAATCTGACAATTTTTATGGTCTTGGGTGGGTTTTTTATTCTACTTTTGTATGGTAATTTCTGTGTCTATGTACAAAACAGGTTATAAACCAAAGAGACTAATTAATTTTTTCATGTGTATTTATAAAACATCTCATTGCAAAAAAGGTCCACAGACATTTCTCACAGAATTTCTAACAGATCAGTAAAATTTTGCTGTTACTATTTATAGGACTGGATAGGTAGCACTTAAGCAAAACACAGTTTGTATTATGAATTCATCAAGTTTTCTAACAGCTAAATCCAGCATTTCTTCTTCACTTGCAGGGACACATGATAATTTATCATAGCTTAAACAGTGCATGTGCTGTATCTTTGATATACAGTCTCTGAGTTTATCTTGCTGTTTTCCACTCCAGCTGTCTGTTACTGCGTGAGTGGTCACTTCTAACTAACTCGTGTGTTCCTTCTGAAGAGAGTTTCTTCCTGACAGTATTTTCTCCCTGCCTAATGTTCCGCTCTGTTACCTATCAAATAACATTTTTTTCAATGTATCCTTGCTTGGTTCTCCCTTCCTATTTTTTTTTTTTTTGTTTTTTTGCAATCATTTTTACCTGATTCTAATTTTGGGTTAGAAAGTTATGTGTGTTCTAGAATTAAAAAATATATTTTCTTGTATTGGCTTGAGCATTGTCTAAAGAACCCTCTATTTATCTAGGAATGGAACTTCAAATCTAAGTGTCTCTGCTTACACCAGCAGAAATTTGATCTAATATTTGCTTCCTAAAGAACAAAAACACATGAAATAGCTTCTAAATGGAATAAACTACACTTAACTATTTTTCCTAAAAAAGATTGATGAATAATTTAAGGATGCCTGGGGGAAGGTCCAATTTGTTCTTTGGCAATTTGCTCATATTTTCCTAACTTTTTGAATCACAAAGTGAATTATTGAATTAAATATGAGCTTGTTCACTGTTACGGGGGGTTTTATGTTTATACCACCCACTACTGATATGTGAAATTTGGCTGATATCCTTAAATGGCTTCGTTGGCTGATTTCCTAAAATGCTGCTTTATCATCAAGGTTCAGCAAACATTCTACAAGAGGAAACGAACTGTAGACCCTTTGATACTTGATAGCATAAAACAAACACAAGTACTTTCTATGTGCACATAAGCTTGCTTTAGGAGGCTCAGAAAAACCTCCCTAGAGACTCCAAAGCTGGTTAAAACCGTAGGAGGAGATCTAGCTTGACACCTTACTCCAGCATCCTGCATTCAGGTCACAGCAGGTGAAAACAAGTACTGTATCTGTACACAACAATCACTTACACTAGCAGTGTAAAATTAAAATAAATCTGTAACTAGTAAAGGCATTTGTTACTTTGAAGAGTTAATGGTGTTGCAGCAAAAAGGTTTGCTGGTACAAAAGCCATTATTTACATTTCATTTTAATATTGCTGGAATTATATCTTTATTAAACATCCATTATCCAATTTTTTTTTTTAGGATTCTGAACTTCAAAAGATATTGAATGTTTCCTCTCTGGGGTTCATGAAAGTATTTCAATATCTGTCTAAGGATTGCCTATTCCTCTTCATAGTGTAAATAATACCACACGATCTTTCATTTGGAGCTCTGATAATATACTCTTTAAAGTGTATTGACTCTTACAAGCTTATCTATCACTAAAGGGAGGAAATACCCTTAAATAAAGGATAACATTTTCCCCACATTGTAGTTGTTTTGCCTTCATGAATTGACCAGTGTGCTTGTTCAAACTAAGAAAAAGTTCAAAGAGAAGGAGTACTAGATAAGGGTAGGAAATAAAATTACATTACAAATGGGGAAATGTTTTTTTAACCTAACTTAGAAAAAAGAAGAACAAAATTAATTAGAAAGATTTTTAAATTTTCTGATTTTAAAGATTAAAAAATAATATTTTGGGTCATAGAATTAAAGATTTCCTGAAAAAAATCTTTCCTGTTATTTATTCTTTACTGTTACCCTCCAGCAATTGTCTGTTCACTTTTTTTCATTTTTTTTCCCCCTACATGCTTTACAACTAGAAATTAAATCAGAATATAACTCTGGGTGTTGGCTTTCCTTTTTTGCTTCCTACATTTCAATCTGATTTGCCACAAATTCTAGATTAAAAAAAAAAAGGAAGTTTTTAAAAATATTTTAATCTCAGATACCTCCTTTTTCTTTTGCACTATGGCTGATTTGCTGGATCCTAAACCTAAGAGAGCAAAAGGATGATTGTTACACGTTTGTGCTCACACACACACACAGATAGAGCGTTTATTCAAAAAGACGTCTGCCGAGTCAGCACCAAGGCTCATAAGAACACTGCCATTTCAACTGAAATATTGCTTCTAAACAGTATTTCCAAAAGTATTCACTTGATCTGAGACTTTTACTTAAATGATAATATTTATTTGTAGTGTTTACAAGTCACACTCTAGGTCTTTCTATAGAATTTGGGGGTTTTTGGGTTTTTTTTTAAGCAATGAATGTTTGTACCACATTCAAGACAGTGATAGCATGTCTTGTTTTCTAACCTTTATTTTTTTGTGTGTGTATCTGTCTGTATGTGTACATGTGTTATAGTTTTATAAATTTTTATAAGTTGTAGAAGCCTGAAAATGACTTTTATTTCTGTCAGATTTCTTCAAAACTTTTAAATTTTGTTTTTTATTGAAATCAGCTATGCATTATGTTATCTGACTTCATTCCCTCCTTCAAGTTTCATTGATAAAAAAAGCAATTTTTAAAAAAAACCTCAAACCTTTATTAATTCAACATAGCAATATGGAGCCGTAACAAGTGTTGACTCTCAGTGCAATATGCAACAAAGAGGTCTATGTATGTTTCAATGAAGTAAAAGCCCTAAAAGTCACCACATCTCACTGTCAGCCTTGTGATAGTATAGTGCCAGAATTAAATTTTCAAATGCTATGGTCCAGCACCAAGATTCTCTGTCTGGCTGAGGGCTCTGCAGTTACAAAAGCAGTAAGTACCTAATCAGTCTCTTGTGTGCAGGTAGATGGAAATTTGCTACTGATGGTTTTTGGGTATTTTGGGTTAAAATTAACCCCAGAAAGATGTCTTTGGTGGTAGCATAGAGTTAGTATGCATTATTTTATTAAATAGCTAGTTGACTTCTCACAAGAATGTTAAATATATTTAGGAAACACATATGAAGATACTTTACAACAGAACATATATATCAATTGCTCAAGCATGTTAAGAAAGTCAACCTGATGAATGAGAGCCTCAAGTGTTCACCTTCTCAGTTCCTATTGAAAAATAGTGTCTTTTTTGTTTGTAGCTATCATATGGTTCATAGAGAAAAATAAGAATTTCAGAAATGCTTTTTTCAGAAATCTGAATGTCTCAGTTTCAGAGTGTGTTTAGGAGAAAGAGAAGAGGTATTTTATTTGGCAAGTTATTTCTTTATGTATTCTGTGACTCATATCTGTGACTTCTGCAGGGGGAAAAAAAAGAAAAATATTATTTTCCTTCCATGTATTTCTTATCTTTCAAATTATCTTACAAGTTTGGATGCTGGCTGGGGTGTATGATGCTTGCTGATGACCCCATATGTTCATTTGCTATTAACAGATTTTTCCACAAGTCTTGGCTAACCTTCTGTTGGTCTATACCCACACAGTATTTCTCTCTGATTTTGATCCAGAACACTCTGAGGAACATGGGATTCCTTCAGAAAAGGCAGTGCATGATTTTATGTTTGATTTAAACATCATGGCCTCTTTAGCTTTCAAAATTATTCGTCTGTACAGTAGAAACTTACCCAGGGTTTTTCTGTAACTGTTAGCACACTCTGATGTTAAGGAACTACCTAATATTCTGCAGCCTGGCACCTGAACTAGGTGACTGTACTCTTAGTCCCATATACCTCACAATTTTTGTTTTATCAATGTAAAAAGTAGTAGGCAATGCAAAAGATGAAGTCATGCATGGCAGATATCCTCGGAAAGAAAAGGGTAAATTGGCATTATGTCATACAAGAATAAGATTAGTGTTCTGTCTATTTCTTCTACTAAGAGTAGGAAAAATATCCACAAACAGCAAGAGGGCTTTGATGTCAACTGCAGAATAAAATAATAGGCAAAGTATTGAGGAACACTTGTCTGTCTCCTGTCTTTGAACTAGAAATACACAAAACTAGGTATCGATATTATGGAAATCTAAGATTTTAGTGGCTTCGTTTGAGTGCTCATCTCTTAATTTTCCAGTGTTTCTTTGATGTCTCCCAAAAGGAAGGAATGTTTAAGGGCATCACTCTTTCAGCAGGGACAAAATTACTTTGTACTACTGGATTTTGTAAATGGTCAGAGGCAATTATCCAGCACAGGTCTTATTCTGCATATGTAATTTTTCCTTTCCTCTAGTAATCAGAGCCACTTGACTTCTTTATATTACCCAAATCCTACTTGATTTAAAAAGTGCATGCTTTTCTTGAAGCACCTGGTATATTAACTATATAACACTGTAGCAAATGCCTTTAAAAAGTGGAATTTCTGCATAATGAAGATAAATGAAAAAAAATCCCTGTTAGAAGTGTAACTTCTACAGTGGTTGCTATGGTATTTTAACTGTTCCTTAATGGTAATGAACATCAAATAAACTGTAAATCTTTCTATTAGTGATAACATTATGAGTTACCAAGCCCATTAGTTTATGTTTCCACTTACTTATGTCTGGAAAGGAACCCTGCTTTAATGTCATGATCCCTCTCTGAGTCCTCTAACCTTGTGACTGACATCTGTGATCTCTTAAATTGAATGTATCACTCATTTATTACCAGCTCTTTCTAAATTTCCTCTCCAGCTAACACTGCAAATAAAAGACTTCTAGCTGTATTAATTTTCTCTTCTGACAGCAAAAGACATATCTGCATGATTAAAATGCCAGATAACTTTATAACTGTTATCAATTACATTAATTAATAGAAAATAGCAGTAGAATTTGCAGGGGGAAAAAGTATTACTCTAAATCTTAGTGTCTTGGGGTGGCATACTTAGTTAATTCAGAGTTATCTGCAAGATGCCGTTTCTCCCACGCCCCTCTTATTTTTTACCCTTATGTGTATTCATTGTTAATAAATACTTCCCTAACAAGTATGATGTATTAGTTGCTGTTTATATCAATGTAAAGTATGGCCCTATTGTGGTTGTATTTCTCAAGTTGAGAAGAAAAGGAAATTTCTTTCATAAAACAAAAAGGCCTTATTAAGAGTCTAAATTATATAACAGCAAGCAGTCTGTATGACAATTATATATTTTTTTAATTAACTGAGACTATAGACCGTAGGTTTATAGTGCAATATATTTTTTCAGTCAGAACTTTCCCTAAAACTAGTTTCTCCTCTAGTCATAGCTTCTGAGTGGGAGTTCATGTCTTATATTAAGTATGCTACTCTCAAAGTGAGCCCTGCTTGTGCGAGGTACACAAACAACATGTCATGGTTTCACAGCTTGGCAGTCTGACATGAATTGGAGTGGAAAAGCAGATCACAGGGATGATAGGATAAAATGTTTCAGATTTAGTATTTAGCTGAAGTTTTAAGGGTAGCTTTAAAATTTCTGTTGTGGGTAGGTAGCCCCATTTATGTTAGTGAAGCTGCTCCCCCCACAACATAGTCCTGTAAAAACATTTATGTTAGGCAAATTTCATGCACCTTGCTGGAAAGCACGTTTATTCAGTATGGATTCAAAAAACATCCCTGTAGGAACAGTAACTTGCCTTGCCTAAGATGGGACATAAGGATATTTTACATCAGTTCTGTAGGTTTCTATCTACTTATATGATTTTTATAACCACAGTCTTCCTCTGGCTCTAGAGCTCAGCCGTTTTGGTTCCTCTGGCCTCTTATCACAGACCTCAGCCAAATGATCTTTTGATCTGCAGCCTGGAGGTCTCCAAGAGACTCTGGGATCTTCCTGAGTTTGTCGTTTTTCTCCCTACACAGAAGGATAGGCATAAATCTTGCAGGGATTTTTGAACTATTTACTATAAAACAAATCCTCACATCCGTTTAATTCTGTACCATAAGAGCTTGAAAATGTCTGTGTAAATTATGGTGGTGATATAACTTTTTAGAAACTGAACCAACTCTTTTGTTTTATTTATTTCTTTGTTTCAATTTTTTCCTCACGAAATTTTGGGTTTGGCTTAACACGGATTTTTTTATTTAATGGGCAGTCATGACATATGTATATACGCATGTATTGATAGATATCTAGATATTTTAGGTGTAGTTTAATAGGCAGTTTAGGAGAAACACAGTGATTTTTTAATTTCTTTATTAAAAATCCAGGTCTTTATAAGAATCCTCAAATAAATACTGGCATACTTCTTTTATTTTCTAGCCTCACCTTGTCTTGTAGGAAAACTCCAAAGAAGTGCTTCAGAGAAAGGGACCTGAAAGAAAAAAAAACCCCAATCTATTTCTCCAAAGCATTCTGTACCTAGAAGTGAAGTTCCTCTCATCTTTATTACCTCTACAGTTCACAGAATAGCTGTTTGTTGCAGATCAAAGCCACAAATTGTCAAGGATCAGAAAGAAAACCCAGGACTCTAGCAGGGCTTCTTTCTTCTTCTTTCCATACTGCTGCTGCAATAGGTTACAATAAAGATCTTTTCTTCCTTTTCCTTGCAGAGGAGAGTGCATGATTCTGCCATACTTTCCCTGTTTACCTGTAGTTAAGACAGAAATCACAACCTTTCTGACAGTACTGAAGAAGAGAAATGCTATAAAGAGCTTGCCACAGAGATGGCAAGGAAAGTTTCCTTTAATTTTTAAGGAAAGTTAATACTTTTAAAGGCAATTTTGAGATAGATAGTAATTTCTTAAATTTTAAATATATTGAATGTCTTTTATACTTAGAATTCAAAGGAAAAAAGGTTCACAAAATTATTTCATTTTGTAAACAAATAAGCCAGGCATCTGCAGGTTAACGCATTTACACAATATTTTATGATAATTATATTTACCTTAAAGAGATAATCTGTCATTTGGAACGCACATTCTCTTTATAAGATTTTCAATGCCAAAGAAATTTAGACCTAGTGACCTCAGAAATGTATCGATTATGATGCATTTGAAAGGTGTTTGGAATACTAGATTAAAGTAATGGATAAGTAATTTAATTTCAAACTTTGTTGCTCAGTGATAGTAAAAGATGTTTAAATGCTTCTGTAAGTGCATACGTTACTCGTAATATAAAATATTTCATGAAGTTGTAATTTTAAACTTCAGTTGTTAAAAGTCTGGCTCAAGTGATTTTGTAATGTAGAATACCACAACAGTTTAAAGTGTTTTGGAATACTAAGGAGATATTTTCCGTATATATGTATTTATATCTCAAAGAAACAAAATAAATACCTGGGAGTTTTAAAGGGGATAAAGTCAGGATCCCAAGATGTGATCACACTTTCTCTTCCTGTTTTATAACCAGGAGCTAGTATATCATAATGTTCTTGAAGACACACTGCAAAGGTGTTGCTATTGGACTGTTTATTTTGGCTTATTGTTTGAGTAGATTACAGTCCTCATTCAGCCAGGTAAGATTGCACTGTACTTTGCTTTTAGGAAAATGCTCCAAATAGTTATAAGTAGTTTTATGTTCCTTTCCTCATTTTCTTCTCCTAATTACAGTTAAATAAAAGCATGTGCTACCTTCTCCACTATTAGCTGGTAATTAAAAAAAATTTTTAAATTAAAAAAATAACACAAAAATAGTTGCAAAACAATCTATGGCTATCAAACAATATTCTGGGCATCTTTTGAAAATAAGTCAGTCAAGAAATCAGTTCCACTCTCTGGATCGTTGTTTTGGTAATGGCGTATCCTTTTCTATTTTGAAACAATGAAGGCACAAATTTGTTCACATGTGTGCAATTCCAAAATCAGAGTGATCTGCCAAATACAATTTTGGTGAAATTAATTTTGTATCAAAGTTTATATGGTGGATTTTTAAATCCATGGAAAAAGATGAAGAGGGGCTAGAAAGTCTTTGCAACCAGTCTTCTCTTGTATGCCAAGAAATGTTTCAAGCTTTTGTGAAAGTACATAAGCAGTTTGCATACTGAAAATCAGGCTATTTTGCCATTAAATTTAAATGAAAGTCTGATTTTTAACTACTTTATAAAATATCTGTATATGTTGGCTTTTTATTTTATTTTGGTTTTACTCCAAAAATGTTTTCTGAGAGAGGCTTGTAGTAAATACCAAAGAACAGCAAAATAGTGTGCCTTGATTTTACATTTGATACTTTTAATTAACTTCAGTTAAGTAACCTTGATATGAGTTAGAACCACCCACTCAAATGGTTTCTGGCAATATTTCCAACAGAAAGAGAAAACTCTAAAAGCATCAGCATTCTGCTTTGGGTTTTTTTCTTCTTACTAAAAATAAGGGCATCTACTACAATTGTTTACAAAAGTTCAAGGAGCAGCTACATCAAGAAATAGTGAATCTGAGTAGCTAGAGCAGAAAAAATTCAGTTCAACCTTAAAATAATTTCTCTAGGTAACTGGAAACCTTTCTTTCACGAGAAAAAAAGGTATAGTAAATAGTGTTTTATTTGATAGATATGTTGTCATAGGCAATGTTTGGGCAAACTGGACCAATTACCAAAGTTCTGAAAGGGACTAAAGAGCAGTATTTTAAATTAATAAGTTCAGAGCTATTAGAAAGTGGAAGGAAAAGTTAATTCAATGCCAATTAAGGGTCATTATTCAATGATTAATCTGTAATGAATAAAACATTTTTCTTAACCTTGTGTTTGACTCATTTCATAGCAGTGCAGCTAATATATGACTTTGTAAAGGGGAGAATATTCGGCAAGAATTATCAGTCTATTTCTTGGAAGACTGTAAATATGATTTTGGCTTTATTTAAGTTAATATCAAAAATCATGGTGGAACTTACTAGGATGAATGTTTCATATGCAGCACTTAAGTGATTTAGAGACATAAAAGCTGTAATAGGAAATGGATGACATATATCCTGGAAAATGCATTAGAGTCAAAAATCTTTTGAACTTCTACAACCAAATGA
The DNA here is from genome assembly GCA_013397975.1 of Machaerirhynchus nigripectus. Lineage (NCBI taxonomy): Eukaryota > Metazoa > Chordata > Aves > Passeriformes > Dicruridae > Machaerirhynchus > Machaerirhynchus nigripectus. Next base: position 14,896 of record VZRQ01000209.1, on the reverse strand, counting down.
GCAGCTTTTTACAGACACTTCTTGACACGTAACTCAAAAATCCTGACATAAACTGTGTTCACCCCTAAGATAACGGTGAAAGAACAGTGAAATAAAAATTAGCTGTTTTCCTTTCTTAGGATGAGGAATATTAGTCTGGTGGGAGAAATGGTTGTCTCTGCTTCTAGTAAAAGAAACTCTCAGGTTAAAATACATTTATGCTCCCTATTTCATCTCTGGAAAAGGAATCAAGGAATTCCAAGAATTCAAAGCTCATCTGTGCTGCTAATCATCAGTTGCACAGTAAATTGCTTTGACTTTAGTAGACATTGTTGCCAGAATGCCCACCATGTCCACTAATCATGTGGCTGCTACAGCTGAGAAGACAGAACAAAAAAGTACAATTTCAAACTTTCAGATATGGCAGCTTAGTAATTCTTCTGCATACTTGTCTCTCTTGTACCAAGTACCTTTTTTCTTTTGGAAAAAACCTCACCATATAGCATATAGATGGGTGTAGTGATTATGTTCTGATGTATTTTTTATATGAGCATAATTCTTGACAGATTTTTTATTAATTCTTATGCCCCATGTCATTTTCAGTGTAACTTTTATATCTTCCTCCTAACTTATCTTTGTATCTTTAGTTTTTAAATTTTACCTACTGAAAAAGCAACTTGGACTTCTCCAAGATTTTTTTCTTCCTTTGTGAAATGTTTTGTAGAAGAATATTCTTTTATGTGATAAAAAAATAAATTGCTTTTTACTGTGCAGTACCATGTCAATACAACAGCTTTTTAGCTCTTAGATCAAGGATCTCTGTATACTGTCCCATCAAGTCATACACAATTTTTTTTTTCCTGAGATACAGAAGTAGCCAATACTGTTCAGCCAAGGTTATTCTAGAGCTTGCTGAGAATATTATGGTTCTGTGACCTGTTTCAACCAATATACCTGACTGTCTGAATACTCTCAAATCACAGCATCAATCTGTTTATTTGGTCTGCTTATGGTGGAGGAAAAGTCCTCCACTTTTAATGAGTTTACTTATTAAAATAATTCAATACTCTAATGTCCTTCATGAAAGTTATAAAGTTTTTTCTTTCCTCCTGAAGCTTTAAATCACTGTTTCTCTTCTCTTTCATAACTGCCAACAACCCTCACTTAATCATAAACAGACCAGCAATGATGAATTAAGCATGAAGCTTCTTTCTTTGCCTCTGGCCATCCCTCAAGTATCAACCTTTTGAGAACTAGTAGCTTCACATCCTCATGTTTCTTGAATTGAATCTTGGAACTGTATGCTTTCAGTCAGTTTGCATATGTCATGTATTTCAATTTGGGACTCTCAGCTTGGCAACAAAACTTATTTTTAAACTGCCATAGCTTAATACAATTATTTTGTGAAAAGATTATTTTAGGGGCATGAAGAGCTGTTCATCAGAGTTCAGCACTATTTCACATTGAGCTGATAAACTTTTACTTTTTTAATACTTTGCCTGGTGCATTAAAGTTTGTCTACAAGAAAGGTAATTAATTTGGTTAGTAACAACCTCATTTAGATAGTGAATAACTTAATGATAAAGTCTCTGTTTTGGTTCCTGATATGTAAAATACTTGAATTTAAGGCACCACATGCAGACATTTTTCCTGTTGTTATTTTGCTGAGATGAGTGTAAATATTTAGTTCTGAGTAAAACATTACTGATCCTTGAATATTTATTTCAAAAGTGCTTATGTGGTGTACACCACGCCTTGACAATTTTTTTCTGAAGTACCTGCTGTAATTATGTTTAGGGACTTTATAATTATTTTGATCTTTGGCTAATATGGATATGAACTAACATAAATTAATATTCATCAAACACTTTGCATACTGTCTTTTTCTTTGTAACAACTGGTCTTCTTTTAGTTCCAACACTTCTTTTCCCTCACATTTAAATTGGAACAAAAAAACAATGTAGAGAAAAAAGCCAGGAAGTGCAGTTTATTTTTTCTTGTATTTCTAGAGTTTTCTCTGGATCGAATACAGCAAGGGTATTGGTGGTAAATATGTGATACATGGCATTCATCTGATTTTTTTTGTTTGTTTGTTTCTTTTATTTAGGTGAATTTGTTATATTCACCTACATCGAAACACAATTCCCTGGAATTTTTCCTAGTTAGGTAAAAAAAATAAGTGGAAAATGAATATACACTTTTCAAATACTGAATAACTTTGCAAAATGTGGGAAGAGTTGGCTTTATATTATTTTGCATGGAGTCTAACTGGCTAACAGGAGACAGAAATGCATAAATCTACACTTATGAACTGTATAACAGTGAGTAGACTTGACTTTCATCTCAACTTTACATGCTTGACTTTTTCTTAACCTGTCATTAAGAAATCAAATGAAAATTTAGCAAATTTGCTAAAAGGAAGAGGTAAAAAAAGAAAACTTCACATCAAAGAATGCATTTTTCAAAAATCTTTTTACACTGTACTATGTGGTGACAAAATAATAATAAGAAGTTTCTTTTCTGCCAAGATTTGTTAATCATACTCCACTGTAATCACACTAATGAGGCACTCCTCTCAGCTGGAATCAAATTTTCCTTTTGCATTAAAAACGAGTTACTCTGATGTACATTAAAAAATCATTTATATGGTTATATGAAGTACTGAATCCACATTAAGTTGCCTCAGGACCATACTACGTTATAGCGAGGGTATAAACATTACACAGCCTACTTTCTTCAAGGTTTATGTAAAAAAGACCTTGTTAGGTTTTTTATTGTTATTTTTGCCATGGGCAAACGAAAAGATGAAGGAAGTCATGCTGATTTGCAGATTTTGTGGTGGTGGTTTTTGGGTTTACATAAAGTATAAGCCTCTTCATGATCCTTCAGTGTCTGGACAAAGTGGAGACAAACATCCAAAAATCTACCCCCGTGTACTTCAGTCAAGTAAATGTTATAGATGTTATATATACATATATATAATGGATCAATGGGAGTTACTTCATCACTTATCAATCTTTTGGATAGATTTCCTATATTTAATTCTATTAAATTTTTTATTCTTGATCTCCCTAACAAAAGAGAAACAACTCAATAGTAGAATCCAGCCTAATGCAAGGATCTAGAGATTTGTGTACAGAGAAACAGGATTCTATTTTGTATCTTTACTTTTGATTTTATCCTTAGATAATGTCCTTTAAAGAAGTGTGAATTAAGTTTTCAGAAATCTTGGGTGACTTAGAAATATTTTTGAAAAGCTTCCAAGGTTCAGAAGACTGAGCTAAAGCTGAGTCATTCCATGGTTGTTGATTTAACATTACATTATGTTTTGAAAATAAAAATTCTCAGTAAGTGGGAAAGTTGACTGTAGATATTTTGAATTACTGTTAATACTTGCCATTATGTTTGTTAACTGACATAACTTTTGATGCATTCCCATCTGAAAATACTGAAGAAGTGTTTTAAATTCATGTCATCTTCATATTAAAAAATATGAGATGTAGGTATTATTTTTCTTCTCTTATTATACTTTAACACTTCTGAGACTTGATTTCCAGTTTTGCCTTTTGTTATGATAATATAATTTTAATTCTTATTTCCTCATTGCCTGTGAAGAGGAAAGCCACATATAAATCCAGTATTTGTTAAGAGAAGAAAAACTAATTCAAACTGCAATTAGGCGATGCATTCTTCATTCTTTCAAAAGTTTAAAAAATATGACAAATAACATAAGTACAATCTCAAAAAACCAGTTTGACTTTAATACTGCACATCTGTAATAGTTTTATATCATCTAGGATTGTAAAAGTGCTGAAAGATTATACATCAGAACAGATTCTGATATGCATCATCTTTTATTCTACTTTCATGCACTGCATGGAAAATATAGAAAAAGGTGGAAATAAAATTTTTAAAAGTCTGTGTAATTTTGAGAAAGAGCTCAGCAGACCAAAAAACCAATAAAAACCTTTTTTTCTGGCAGTTGTCAAGAATCTTAAATTAAACTTATTTATTATGATTATAGGATCTTTTATTTAAGAGTTCTAAGTGACTTGCCCAGTCTTGATGATAGGAGTCTTGCTATTGCTTACAGTAAAAAGTGTATTCAATTCTAGATCAGTTTTGGACCTTGGTCTTAGTAGTGGCTTTCAAGCCTATTGGTGAAGGACAGATAAAAGTTATCAAAGGATATTCTTTTGATATTCCAGAGAAAAAATATACTGTATCTAGTTTGTTTTGATTGGTGGTGTTTCAATGCAATGAATTTCTTTCCTTAAATACCCAACTGAAGTACATTGTACCAACTCTGAGATTATTAAGAATTACATGATAATGGGTTTTTTGGGAGGATAAGAGATGTGCATCATAGGAGAGCTAGTAAATGCAGAAACTGTAAGTTTCAATTATTTAATAGTGCTTCTCCTCTGCTATGTGAGAGGAAGGTACAGCTTACTGCGAGGATCACAGTTATACTTAAAAAATTCTCAATATTCCAAAG
>VZRQ01000209.1:0-10399 GCA_013397975.1 Machaerirhynchus nigripectus | reverse complement strand
AAGCTTTAATTTTACTCTTATTTCTGTTTGGAAAGTTTTACTTGGAAAATGTGTTTTACTTGGAAAATGTATTTTACTGAACACTGTACATACAGCATGGATCCATTTAATTTTTTATATCAGATGTTGAAGTTGGTTTGAGTTTTGTCCATTTTGTTTTCTGCATTTGCCTTTTCAATATTTTTGCACTCAACACCTGCTCTCCAAATCTTTACACTGAAACATATAGGCTTTCAATAATAATAGATCGTACTCAAGAATATGTTTATTAGTTGGATTCCAAATTGTAAATGCTGTCCACGTGTAACTGTTTAGCTGATTTAGAGTGAAATGTTCCTCATTTGCAAATATTTTTAAAAAAATAGAAAATCATACAGCAGTAAATTGGGTATTAACTACCATCTCATTTTAGTACTGTTTAATAAATATCTTTCTAAATAACTCATCCACTGAAGAATTGTCAACTCAGTTGCATTAAAAGATATTAGCACACTTTTCACATAATTTTGTGTCATCCCATATTGGATTTTTCTCATGCGATAGCACAAAGTTTGAACTTACCTTATCTGAGTGGATTTTTTATGTCTGAATTTTTTTTCAAAATCATCTTCATACACACATACATGTAGGAAATATAAAAAACATAAAGCCAAATAAAGATGTCAACACAATGCTAAGTGTAAAAAGTCAACAAGTTAATTTTTTTGCAGTGGGAAAAATAGAAATATTTGTATTTGTAATTTCATTTCCTGTCCTGCCTTACTTTTTTCCCTCCAAAAATATTTTTCTTTTCTTTTCTCTGTCAGACAGGGCTAAACACACGCACACATGGAAATTAGAAAAAATGTTACCTTAACATGAATACTTAGTATGACCTTTTTTTTCCAAAATACTACCTTTGGAAAGAGTATATTTGGTCTCTAATGTGCAAAAAAAGATATTAAAGTAAGGGCTACTAGGCAAAGATGAAACACTGAGCTTATGATTCAGAAGGAAATTCCAAATAATTTCCATGGAAATAGGTATTTTACCCAGTTCCACATAATTTTTGTGAGTTTTTCTGTGTCTTTTATGTTTTGATAATTGCAACATAGTTGCCTATCTTGATTATATTTAGAATATCTCTGTAAAAAAATAATTATACCTAGATAACATTGCTAACATTAAATGTAGTGGAAATTATGTATGATTTTATTTTCTCGATTTATCATGCCTTTTTTATAAATTGTGAGTCCAGCAGTGATTTTTAATAAACACTGTGAAGTGGCATGGGCAGATATCATTTGTATGCACTGTCAGTCAAGTGGCAAAGAACCCTGAATTTCTGCAGTGAGCAGCTTCGTGTACTTCCTCCTCTTTGAATTTATTTTCATAAATTCTCTTGAGAGTAATAATTTCATAAAGTAACTTTCCCCCCTTGAATCCTGGCAGGGGGCAAAATTGCTGCTAATTATTATAATTGCATGTTTCAATCCATTCTGGAGCACCAGGAATTAATCTTATATGAAATGTGAGCCACAGACAGGTCCCCTAGCTTGTTAATTTGCTGTTAAACTAAATCGGTATTTTGTTTTATTCTTGATGCTTGAATAGATTCATTCCGTTCTTGGCCTCAATTAGAGTTTGTTTGAACTGTGTCCTACTAATTTGTCAGATTGAAAAATCAATTGTATATTCCATTTTGCAGTGATACTAGTTGAAAAGGTATTTAAATACTATGATTTATATAAGAATTGCCATTAATTTAATGCAGATATGGTTTTAACAGAACATAATTAATTGTGAAACAAATTGTGAGTGTCTCCTTTAGACACTGAATTAATCAATGCAAACAGGAAAATTCTGAGGACTTTCAGACAGAGAAAGCTTTTTAAAACTAAGAATTCTTACTCGGTGTAAAAGTAACACTACCTTAAAATGTCTGCAATCAAAACAGCAATTCTTGTGCTTTGAGCACCTGGATCTTAGAGCACCTGAATGCTTAGGTATTGTCAGATGTAGAGTAGAATTAAAAAGATTTCAAGAACATCTTTATTAAAGGCTGTTAAACTAATGAATTATATTGTCTGAAAATGTTCCTTTCATGAATATGAATTTTGTTAGCTGCTTTGATACTGATGGAGACGTACATTCTTGTTATATTTTCCTAATTTTAAATGTTGGAATTAACATAATAAACTTCAGTACAAAAAAACCCTCAAATTTTCACCCTACATTTGTAAACCAGTGATCCAATTTTTCAGTATACTGTCCTAAACTTGTATGTCCTAAAACACTATGCTAGACAGATCCACTCATAACAATCTGACCTTGTTTTTTAATTGCTTCAGGCTCAGTAGACCAGATATTTTCAAATACCAGTCCCTCAGTTTGGAATAAGCTTCCTTAGTCAGCAAATTAATTTTCTTAATCCTAACATTTCTAATTGTAAATTGTAGATGACATGCAGGTGCTGAACCCAGGTCAGTGCAGCTCTGAATATGAATACATCTTTGGGGATGAAAGGATGAAGAGTACTGCTACTGAGAAGGATATAAAAGCAAACACGAGCTGACAATATGCATCCATAGCCCAGAAAGCCAACCATATGTTGGGCTGCATCCAAAGAAGCATGATCAGGTCGAGGGTGGGGATTCTGGCCCTCTAGTCTGGTCTTGTGAGACCCCATCTGGAGCACTGCATCCAACTCTGGGGTTCCCAGTAGAAGAAAGACATGGATCTGTTGCAGCAGGTCCAAAAAAGGGCCATGAGGACGATGAGCGGGATGGAGCACCTCTCCCATGAGGAAAAGCTGAAAGATTTGGGACTGTTCAGCTTGGAGAAGGAAGGCCTGGGAGGACTTTATTGCAGCCTCTCAGTACTTAAAGGAGGCTCTAAGAAAGAGAGCTTGTAATGACTGGATAAGGGATAATGGTTTTAAACTAATAGAGGGTAGATTAAGAGTAGACATAAGGAAGGAATGTTTTACAGAGAGGGTGATGAAACACTGGAACAGATTGGCCAGAGAGGTGGTAGATATACCACCCCTGGAAACATTCAAGGTCAGGGCTCTGAGCAACCTGATCTAATCGAAGATGTCCCTATGCATTGCAGAGGTATTGGAATAGATGATCTTTAAAGGCTGCTTCCAACCCAAACTATCCTATGATTCTATGGCACATGATCTGTGAAGACCTAGTCTTTCTTCACAACAATTATTTTAACACTCACATGTTTCTGTCCACACAAATTGAGCTAGTCAATTGGTCATATTTGTTTAGTTCACATAGTTAATACCATTTGAAGGAGGGTGGACAGAGTAAATCACTGCTATTTTTGTTAGGATTTGTAAATAAAACATTATATGCTCATTTAAATTACTAATTTAAAAAATAAGTTTAAATACCTTTAACAACAAAAACTAACATTTTTTATAATGATTAATATAATAGTTTCAGATGCAGGCCTTTGTGGATTAACATTCTAATAAACTAGCTAAATATTGCATTATATTTTGCACATCTTTACTGTATATTATTTAAGCTATAAGTATAAATAATAAATAGTTTCACTGTTAAAAACCCCAAAACAAACACGTAAATAAGCCAGCCCCAAAAGTTCTAAATTATTTGAATAGGAATAAAAATCCAAAAGCTACAAGAATCATATCTGTTCTCTAAGATTAATGACTAACCATGTGGAAAAGAAGAGACAGGAGAAACTCCATAGGATATTGCTAAAGCAGGAGTGCATATGAATTGTGTATGCATATATGGTACATGAATATATAGGGTTATTTACAACAAAGGCCTTGGTCAGCAATGATGTAATATGTATGTATCAGTCCTGCTTTTTCACAAGTTCATTAACTCCTGTGACAAGAACACCATGCACTCAAGCAAAATCCCAGAGGGAGGAAATAAATAATTGATTTGATGGCATGGCGTGGGGAAGAAGAAAACTAAACCTTCGGCTAGATAAATATTGCATTAGAGTTTGAAAATTTTTACTGTATATTACTGAAGTTAAAAGTATAAATAAGATATGGATTTGATGCATGGACCACTCAGTGGATAAAGAACTGGCTGGATGGCCACACACAAAGAGTTGTGGTCAATGGCTCATTGTCCATGGTGAGATAAGTGATGAGTGGTGGCCCTCAGGGGTAAGTACTGGGGACAATATTTTCAACATCTTTGTTGGCAACATGGACAGTGGGATCAAGCGCACCTTCAGCAAGTTCTCTGGTGACACCAAGCTGTGTGGTGCAGTTGACACACGGTGGGGAAAGGATGTCACCCAGAGGGATCTTGTCTGGCTTAAGAGGTGGGCCTGTGTGAACTTCATGAATTTCAAAAAGGCCAAGTGACATGTCCTACACCTGGGTTGTGGCAATCCCAGGCACACAGTAGGTTGAACAGAGAAGTGATTGAAAGCAGCCTTGCAGAGAAAGATTTGGCGGTGATGATTGATGAAAAACTCAACATGAGCCATCAGTGTGCACTCACAGCCCAGAAAGCCAATGGAATCCTGGGTTGTATCAAAAGCAGCATGGCCAGGAGGTCCAAGGTGATGATTCTACCCCTCTACTTGGCTCTTGTGAGACCCCACCTGCAATAATGCATACAGTTCTGGTGTTCCCAAGGTAAGAAGGATATGCAGATTTTGCTGCAAGTCCAGAGGAGGGCCATGAAGTTGATCAGAGGGCTGGAGCACCTCCTTTATTAAGACAGGCTGAGAAAGCTGGGGCTGTTCAGTCTGGAGAAGATAAGGTTGAATGGAGACCTCATTTCTTCACTAAAAGAGTTACTGAGCACTGGAACAGGCTGCCCAGGGAAAGATGTAACTTCCCCCCTAGAAGTGTTAAAAAACTGTCTGGATGTGTCACTTGAGGACATGGTTGTTATGAGACATGTCACTTGAGGGCAGTGCTATTACAATGGTTGACTCAATGATCTTGCATACCTTTTCAATTCTATAATTCTTAACGATTCTATGATTCTATACTTCTCTGATTCCTTTTAGTTAAGGCTTAAGCTTAAGATGAGCTCCAAATAAAATGTTGGTTTTGTCTACAGATCCTGTAGCTTCTGTTTCTGTCCCTTATAGCTGTTTTCATTTACCAATGAATTTGTTTCCAGAGAGAATGCTTGACCCAGTCATGACTCAATTCATTACACATGCTTTCAAGTGCAAAAAGGAAATAAAAGGAAAAAGAACTTATTTTCTGATTATAGTTTTCAATGACATTGCAGGTTGCCTATTTTCAAGTGATGTTCACTTCTCACCAAGAGAGCTGCAGATGTGCCCTAATGATAATTTCATCACAATTAATATTTTATCAACATGAAACTAGGACTTGTTGCATATGCTCATAACTGTGGCTGTAAAGGTGCAGAGGACTACTTGTGTGAAGAGAAAGAGTTAGCTGTATGGTTTGATTTAGCAAAAGGTGGAGAATATACAAGGTAGGATATTAGTATGACTAGTAACCAAAGTCATAACTAGTATCTTATAAAAATATGCATGTTATGGTATTCTACAAAATGATGGACTAAAGATTGAAAATAGAGGAAATACATGCTGTGAAAAAGATCACTCTTGGAAACATATTAATTAGTTCTTATTACTCAAGATTTATTTTTTACATCATCGTTTAAAAAACTCAACCTCTGAGGTAAGTAACTCATTATCCAAAAGATTTTATTTCTTTCCACTTAACTAGCTGATACACTCCACTGGTCTTTTGTGATAAGCATACTTTTGCCACAGTGTTTGGTGGTTTTTATAAAAACATGTTTTTAAAATCAGTTATATCTATACTTTCATGTTCTTTTCCAAGAGTAGTTAATTTTAAAAGATAAATATGAACAGAAAAACAGTCCAGGACATGTTAAAAAGAACTTTTAAAAGAGGAGATTATAGGAATCCTAAGAAAAGCCTATTTTGTCAGCAGTGTTTTCCTTACTTTGCCTATTCCTGATATAATTTCAAATAGATTAGCCTACCTGAATAATTCCTTTCTTTGTTTTTGATTTTGTTTTGGTATATGTAATATGTGTTTCAGCAACTAGCAGTTAGCTTTTTATTTATGAAAAAGGAATCATTCTTTGTTAACTGTAAGGCTGCTGTTTTTGGGGATATTAAAGGTTAATTTCACACAGTATGTAAGAAGAGAAATTAGTGTTTTGGAGGTGACCTGGTATTAATAAATTCTTATTCTGTTTTTCCTGTACTACATATGATTTTCTGTTTGTAACTTTTAGACGAAAATTTAGTCAAGTGATATTGTGATAATAGAAATTTAGATAATATTCTCACTGCCTTTATGTTATTTTATATATTATTTAAGTAGGAGGTATAGTTGAGAACTGTTAAATAAAATGGAAAAATGTCAGGTTACTGAATGTACATCCTTTCATTAAAATAGAGCTGTTTTAATAAAAAAAATAATTGTGGAAATTGTGGAGGTTTTTCTGAGACTGAATGTCTTGTCGTATCTGTATGCAAGCAATGACAAGGAATTCTTTCTCTATGGGCTCTAGACAAAAACGCTGCTCTCTTCTCTCCTCCTTTGGATATTTTTTTTCTCTCAGCCAGTCCTAAGAAAGATACCAAAATGTTACAACAGAGCATGACAAAGTATATGATGTAAACTGTGAGTTTCCATGAACAGTCTAAAAGCATGAGAAGCAACAGTATAGGTTGATTCACTGCACATAGAAATTCACTACTGAAGTGCAACGAAATCTTAAGGGTAAAATGCATCTGAGAAAAGCTATATTTCCAGCACACCTGGAAGCAGATTGGAAATACTTGCATTCTCTGGGAGGTGGTTCCAAGTCTAAAGATAGGTCTATAAAAGACGGTAAAGTTATATGTAATTGAAAAGATGGAGAAAAAGTGGATTAAAAATAGTGAAGGAAGACATCAAATATAGAAAATACAACCCAGTGAAGGCTTTAAAAAAGAGGTAAGCATATTCAGTCAATATAAAATCTATTAATATGTCCTGAGATATATTAAAGAGTAATAATTAAAAGAACCTTGTTTTCCCACACAATCATTTCAGTTGAAGTAGATTTTTCCCTTTAAAATGTTATAGTGAAGGTTAAGAGTTTAATTTTATAATAAGGTTTTAAAAATTAGCTAAGATTGCTGGTTTTGATGATTATATTTCAAATGTTTGCTGTAGGCATCAGGTGTCTCAGGACTTACTTTACTCTCTGCCAGGAGAGAGCAGTTTTCATTACATATATGGGAAGCACATTTCCAACACACCATGGTCCTTTTAATATCCTGGATCTATTTGTTTTTCAAACATCACTACTGGACAAACTCAGTTATTTCCTTAGCAGCCAATCATGCACAAGGTGTGGACCATCTCCTATGAAATGAGCTACTTTTGTTTTCTTTTTCCTAATTTCTTTTTCTTTCATCAGTTACCTACCTATAACTACCTACCTGTCACTATTAATTCATAGTTTATAGCCTACAAAGGTTCATTAGTGAACTTTCCTATGCAAAAATTGTTTTTCTCTTATTAGTATTCCTTCTAAAATTTTGCCAGGCTTCTATTTCACTGCTCCTTATCTTCTGCTTCAAGACATATTACAAGGTGTCCTGTTCAATTTTTTTCCACTTTAAATGTCAATATTATTTTATCATAAATCTTTGGTTAATTAAAAATTTTAATTTGTGTCTCCTGATTCTATTATTTCTCTGTTATGTTAACGTTGTTTCCCTTCAATCCTTAGCTTTGTGAGGGCTAACATTTAAGATTAATTTTAAACTTATATCCATGGCCATTACTGACAGGGTGGTTGCTTCAATTGAAAAATTGTGGCATTGTATGTTTATTTTTAATCCAAGTTCTTGTCTATTTTATTCTATTAAATAAGAAGAAAAGTTTGTCTAATCAAATGTCTTCTTCAGAACATGGATATGTAGGCTTGAAGATTTAAGAAATTATCCTTTAAATTTAGAGATAGATTTGCTCTTAAAATATATAAATACCTAAGAGTCATGGATGACAAGGCAGCAAAAGGATACTGTTGGGAAATATTTATTAGGACAATTGTGACTTCTCAAAATCTTTCAATACCAAAACATTTTAGATGTGAAGGATGCAGAAATTTCATCCAGGAAGTGTGGAAGACTTACAGATGACTACATATTTTCCTGTTCTTAATTTTCCACCTCTTATGTAATCAGCAAGAGACTTCTATACAGCAAGATGAATTCCTGGATTGTACTTGGTTTTCCTTTTATTTATTTTTTTTCTGATTCTGATGCATGGTTGTATCACAAAGGTTTTAGAGGCAGAAGTACATTTTAAGATTCAAACATCCTGTTGTGTACTATTCAGCTTTTCTCAAGAACAGTATCAATACTATTTATTTCAGTTGAAGAGATGAAACCTCTTCAACGTCATCTAATTTTTAAACATGTAATTTAAGGCAAGTAGCTTAACCTTAAACTATTTTGTTTTTCAGTTTAGAACAGGCCTAAGGTGTTCAAGCAAGTTTCAAGTTAATGTGAGAAACAAAAATGCATTCCTTGAAAGACTAGGAAAATATATTTTCCCTTTGAAATATGATTCTACTTTATATGTCAAGCTACTTTGTCTTCTTTCCATTTAATATCCTGGCTAGAAAACGTTTGTTCTGCTGCATATTTCCTCAAAGTTCCATCCTTTAATTACCTCATCTAATGTGATTCAACATTTCACTTTTTTTCCCTTACCCTGTCTTCCTTCTCTTTATGATGTTGATGATCCTACTCTTAAACATAATTTTCTTTCTTTATATGGTGAAATTCATGAGTATTTGCAATAGATCCTACCCCAGTGAGCATAAACATTAAAGACTGCAGGAACATTATGTGAAATTGATTAATACATTTGGATAAGGCCAGTGCTCTCCTCTATAAAAAAAACAAAACAAAACAAAAACAAACAAACAAACAAACAAACAAACAACCACAACAACAAAAAAAACCAGTTAGAAGGAGTATCATATTTGGACCATATTTAAGTTTCTGGTTATTATCAGCATGAGAATGCCCTTCTTGAAAATCGAGATGGTATTAAAAAAGGAAAATAAAATCCAATAAAACCCCAACTCCTGTCTGGTATCTTGAACAAGACATATAATATGTAGATAGTACAAGTTATAGCCAAAATGAACTTCCCAACTTCGGAATTGTTTTCTCTCCTGGCAACAGAATTGCAAGTGCTCTACATTCTGTTATTAGTCAGCAGTCTTAAAAGGATGACGTAAAAATAAAAACAACTTTTGCATGGAAATTTTAGGCAGCTGGTTGTACATATTGCCAGGTGAGGAGACATGACAAAAAGAAACTCAAGGGATGGAAGAACTTCACTTTTCTCATTCATTTGATGGAAGAACTTCATTTTTCTCATTCATTTGATGGAAGAACTGCACTGTTCTTATTCATTTGATATTTGAAATGCAAGGTGTAAGGACTAAGAAAAAGCCAATGCTCAGTCGCTTTCATAGTTGCACAACAGAACTGGTTATATGAAAGTTGTTCCCGAGGAATTTAACAGATGCTGCAGAGATAGCCATTCTATTATTTGCTGAACAGGAAAAAATGTACAAGCATATCTCATAAAAAAGTGAACAGTTATTTGATGAATTGACAGCTTTCAACAGGGTGACCAATTTAATTTCTACCTCCTTAAATTTACATTTTTCTTGAAGTTTTCTGATCTAATAGTTGTATATCAAACATTAATGCATTTTTTTTTAAATTTACTGAGTTTCGGCTACCTGAAGTTGGCTTTGTTTTTATATTTCTGAGTATTTTATTTCAGAAATATTTTACATCCTTTTGAGAACCTACTTTCAAGTCAATCAGAAACAATCAGAAAAAGTAGTTCTAGGCTGTTTATATATACATATACATATATATATGTATGTCTACATCTACTTTAAAAATAGATGTGGTCCTAACCTTTATTCATGTAAAACATGTGATTTACAAAGAATTACATTCTTGTGTAGCATAGATTTCTCATCGACAGTTTTCTGAGATGACTCATGTAATTTGCAAGTGACAAAATGTGAAAATTGCTTATGCTTACCTCCCTTTTTTTAGATCTAGATTTTTTACATGCCTACATAGTCATGTAGCTTTTACTCATCTGTAAGAAATAATTTTAATCCTTTTTCACATCTTTATTATTTTCATTCTATCTCAATAATACACTCTTAACTTTGTTTTCTTCCCCCTACTTTTCTACATATATGCCAATCCTCTCTTTATCTCATTTCTTCCTATGCTTGTTCCATTTCGTATCTGACTTCTCATACATCCTGCCCAGTTGTCCCATATTTACAAGAATGCCTGGCTACTTTGCAAAAAGAACTGGCCTTTTTAAATTTTTTTGTTTCAA
>VZRQ01000200.1:9652-46646 GCA_013397975.1 Machaerirhynchus nigripectus | reverse complement strand
CAGGCCCACCGGCCTCCACAAGCAGAGGCTAAATATGGAGCATTTCAACTTTCAAGGCCACAGTTTTTCACATAGAATTAAAGCACTTACTAGCATGTGTACATTGATGGATAGCAAACTGCCACAAGAATACTGGGACGGCAAGGAAAAAAAAGGCAAATTAACAAAATAAAGCAGATTCTGATGGCATGAAATTCTTGTCACTCCTAGATTAGCCGGTACTCCATTTATCATTCACTCTGGGTTTTGGTTTTGTTTCCCTTAATTCTAGGGAGGTCTTTTGAGAAACATGGCATTTCTTCCCTCTCTAGAAGAGAAAAACTTCATCTGCATTGCGTATTTTTAAGATTAACAATCCAAGGTCAAGCTCTTGAAAGGAACTGTAGTGGTGAAAAGTTATTCTAAACCCCATTTCAGTGAAGGAGGAATTTCATCTTGACTTAGGGTATTTGTTTTTAACCTAGGTAGGTTCCGGGGCTTCTTTTGGCTTCTCAAACAATATCAACCAATTAGGACTCCAAGGCCTGACAAAATCAACACCCTTCAGGTTAATGCTGATTACCAAAATGACAAAGATCAAGCACTACAAAGAAAAACAAAATTACCTCAGGATGGACCCAAAAGGTGCATAAATATTGTTCTATTTTTGTTCTGTCAAAAAGAAAAAAGAAAGCTGAAGCCAGCAGTGCCTAAAAATAGTACACAGTACCTTAGCAAAGCTATCAAGAAAGGACTGAATTAGTGAAAGAGACCCTGCTTGACCAAAATACCCTTTCATTTGGGCAGGAATCAGTAGAGGACCCTCACAGACCTCCTTGTCATGGGAGGCAATTAAGGCTGGCTGGCATGACCTCTTCTGGCTCCACCAGCATGTGTAGACGAGGACATTTCCACAGATGGTTTTGCCAGTCAAGACCATTAAAGGAACACTCAGCCTGAGCGTGCTCCCGCACTCCAGTTGAGTGGAGTGGAGGAGATGATGGTCCAGTTACAACAGCCTATTTGGTTTGAGGAAAGCAGGGTCTAGCAAAGGAGGAAAGGAAGGGGGGGNNAAGGGAAGGAAAGAAACCCCAGTATCTTTCAACTGACAAAAATTTCCTGGGAAATGCAGAGAAACCCATTTTTCCTAATGTCAGCAAGTAGGTCAGAAGCAGACCCTCAAGACTCAAAATCCAGAAATCCATCTCAACCCCGTGGCTTGTATCTACTTTGCAAAAGAAACCCAGCTGAATAAATTCCTCCAGAAACTACTGATCTCTGCAAGCTCCAAGGACATGTAAAGAAACTTTAAAGTGGAAGAGCCACAGAAGAAGGGTGTTAGTTTTTAAAAACCGGTTCCCAGGATGAAACCCTGAATTCAAGAGTGAGACTAATGTACACAGAGGTGTTTACAAGCCTTCCCAATGAGAATTTTATAAACTGAAGAGCTGAACTGTAGCCTTGAGAGTTCTGAGCATGTTACCACACTCTTCCTGTCTCCAGAGGTGACCCATCTCTTACATGTCATTTCAGCCTCGCACACAAACATTAATTAGGGACCAATGACTCATGATTCCTGTTTTCCAGAACATTCAAACCAATATGCAAGGAAACCTGTTGTGTTTTCTTTCTCCCCCATAGGCTGAGTGGCTGGGTAAGAACAGGAAAGGCAGGAAGAAGTAAAAAAATGAGCAAAAAATGGATAAACAGTCGTGTTAACCTTTCCTGAGCCTTCACAAGTGATGTGCTGCAGAAGGTGCCCCCTGCACAGGTCATGGGGTGTGCAAAGGCTTTGCATCAAAAGGCCAAGGGCTCATTGAAAATGCAAATGACGCCTGGTGGATCTGGAGCAAACGGAGGGCAAACAGACCCAAACATCCAAACTCCTACATCCCAGATGCACCATCACACTCTCAGCCCCTTCCAGGAGCTGCACCATGCTACCTGGCTGCTGTATTGGAAGTTTTTATTAGTTCCAAAAAACAAGTACATAATCCTGCCTTGCTCCACTAGCACTGAAACTTTACTTATGGGGGAAGAAAAAGGAGAAAATAACAACAGCAAAAGGCAGCTGATCACTTAAATAGGCTGGGGGGCATGGCAGTGTGGTTATCTCCAGAAGAAGAAAAGCTCTCCAAGGTGAGTCCCAGCCTCCAGAACAGTCCCAAGGAGCATGGTGCTGTAGCAGAAGCAAGGACCTGCTGCAGATACCAAAAATTCCTGACAGCTCCCAAAGCTGCTATTTGCATGAGGCCAGTCTTGGCTTCGGCACTGTCTGCGCATCGCTGCCGAGGCTGAAAGGTTTTTAAACACTCTCTTGACTTAAAACAGTGCAGAAGCAACAGGGCCCTGCAGGTGGATACCCATCCAACAGGCCCATGCAGGTGCCTGGGTGTGCAGCCTGAGTCCATCTCTGCCACGATCCTTAAAGGATAATATGAAAATGCAGATTATGCAAGATAAGGTAAAGTGGGACCTCATTACCCCACAGTTGGTAGGAACACTGAGGGCCACCTTTCCCATGCTCTGGGGATTTCACAGCTCTGTGTCCTGCTCCTGCAGGTGTAACCTTGGTGAATTAATCCCAAGGGATGTATTTGCCATCCATCAGAAAACAGATTAAGTGATAAAATTACCTACTACCAACTCACATAAAGCTCCAGCCAGCCTGCACTGCTAGCAGAGAAGAAAGCATGCAAACGTTCAAGGCACCTTCAAGGACCTCTCATCAGCTGTTTTTCCCTTCTGAGGAGCGTTACCTTTTCTGAAGACATTGCAGAGGCTGCAATTCCAACCAAAAGTAACATTACTTCATTTCCTTTGGAAAACAACAGCTCTGCCAGCCCCTCCTTCCCTTGTCTCGCACTCTCATGAGCAAAGCGCTCGGATCTCCAGGAAAGGGGTAAGGTCAGAAGCAAATGCCTGAATTGCTCCCAGATAGCAGCCCAGAGGGAGTAATTTAAACAGAAATCATTTACAATATTCTTGGTATTAAATGCTTTTGGCCAAGATGAAATTTGTTAAAGTTGCACTTTTGTTTCTTCAAAGCTCTGAAGCAATTTCTTTCCCCAAAGCTGCCTCCACAGGCTGAATCTGTGGGAAAATGGAGATTTCACACACAGAAACCAGCACAGCTACATAATAAACTCAGGCAAGTGCTCAGATGTTGAAGCCTGATCTACTATTCTCCACAGAAGCAAAGCACCCACATAGAGAGGCAAATTGCTGCCCCTAAACTGATGTGTCACCCTGATTTCCTGAGATTAATCCCATATCAGTCAAATCCTTTTCTAAAAACAAATAGAAAAACCGAACATACAATCAAGCAAACATCTAAAAAACCCTTGACTATCATTTGGCTGGACAAGAGCTTTATGAGGAGCAGCTGGTTTATACCCAACATTTCTGAATTATCTTACTAGGATCCAAGAGTTCTTAGGCGAGGTTGACAGAACCCTATTAAATCACTGAATATTTACCTATCCCATTTATTACGTTTTGCCCTTCCCCCTCTTCCCAGCACAAATCAGTATTTTCTTGTTTCTTTTTTGTGTTTTTTATTCCCCAACTTCCCTGATCCTCCACACAATGAATTTCTATCACAATATTGGACGGGGAGCACCTCATGTATTAAAATGCCATTGGTACCAATCCTGTAGGTGATGACTTCAGAGAGGAAATAACATTGCTGCTCTTTTTTTTCCTCCCCCTCCCTCTAGAGCTTCACATTTTCTCACAAGGAAAAGGGGCACTGTGCTCTCAGACTGGAACTGATAAAAACCACTATGGAGCAGAGAAAGGCCTAGAGGCTGAATTAACCAAATCTAACCCCTGCAGAAAAATACTGTTTTCTAAAACCAAGAACAGCACTGTACCTGGGGAAGATTCTGGATGAAGGAAAAAAATTCACAGTTCTTGGTTTGCCTTTTTTTTTTTGTGCCAGCTGGAATTCAACAAACTTTCATCCACCAAATTTTTATAATCTAACGCAACAAAAAAACTCCAGAAAAAAAACACAGTCAAAAAGCATGTTTAAACTGCAGGAAAGCCTGGCTTGACAATGCTTCCAATCTTTAAAAATGAAATAAGAGCCATCAAGTCTTGGACAACTGCTGATAGAGAAGTATGGGAGAATTCAGGACGTCCATGGGCTGCCTGATACTCCTTGGCTGAAAACACTCAGAAATATTCCCAGTGCAGTGACTTCATGCAGAAGCACAGCAGTATGATGACTGATGGCCACATAAAACCCATAAAGACAAAGATACTTTAAATATTTCAGATTATTATTTTTTAAACAGTTCAGCAGAGTTTCCTACTCGGGAACACATATGCCCCAGCACTCCTGCAGTCCCTAATTATGTCTTTTTGACTAGGTGGACACCACGGCCTGGGACAAGTGAACAGAGATGGATAACAATCATAGAATCACAGAAAGGCCTGGGCTGGAACAGACCTGAAAGATTATTTGGCTCCAACAAGTGACCAAACAGGTCTTGGTATTACAGCAGCACCCAGGATGGAGCTGCAAACAGCTCCAGAAACAGTGGGGAGATAAAGGAGGAATCCCTTTTTTATATATCCTTTCTCTTTTGCAAACCTTTGGTGCTCTGATGTTTCATACTAAGCATCACTGCTGGCAGGGAGAGCATCCTGGCTGGAGCAGAGAAGGCACAGGACACAGGGTGGAGCAGTGACAGCAATTCCTCCTGATGTGCTCCAGAAAAACCTTCTTCCCAAATCCAAACTTAATATTGATTTATATCCTGAGGCATGAGGACATATCCCATCCAATATTCTTACTTTCAAAAGGCCAGGTTCTGTTTTGGGTGGATTTTTGCCTTAATCTCAGTTGCTCCAACGGTTCATGTATATTTAATTACTAGCATCGTCTCAGACACTGAATTTTGGCCCTCAGTAATACTCCATGGCAAGGGGCTCTGTGAATTAACAAGGGGGAAACCATTCCCTGTTTCCTTTGGAGTGCAATGTCAAAGCTGCATAGCTAAATTCCCAGAGGCCAGGAAATTAAAACATTAAGTATTCTAATAACATCACTAAAGAAGTTATGTTTTAAATGTCATTCTAATGAAGTATTTTCCCTGTTTAATCATTTAGTGTTAATGCAGCTCATGCTGGTGTTCAAGGTTCACACATAAAAAAAAGAGAAAGGAAGGATCTCACACAGGAATCCCATCCAGGATTCCATCCTGGTTATAATATAACCAGACAACCACTACTGCAGACAGTTTCTAATTTTGTTGATTCTAACTAGACACTCTTAATGGCACAGTAATTATATAAATTACCTGGAATACATAACACTGCATTTATACATAATAAATGAACTGTTGCAGAGGAAATGTCAAGGAATTATAACTACATTTTTATTCAGTTTCATTCTTTTAATAGAAAAAAATTAAAGGCCATGTAACTGCAGCAAAATTATAAACAAAATCACTTTTTGTAAGAGGCTTCTTCCCACAGATCTTTCCTTAAATCTCGGCAATTAAGACATTTCCAAAAGGTTGGGGACTGCAAACCAACGGGTTCATCTCTCCCAAAACTGTCACACAAAAAATTCAACTTCCCCACTCTGAGATATAGCAAAGTCCTGGGCAGCCTTAGCTGAAGTTGCCAGATGAGCAGGACCATAACTACGCAGTGCTAAAAGAAGTGAAGGGTAAAAGGAAATTTCCCATTTAAGAGCTGTCACACAAAATGAAACAACCCTGTTCAATTTAATTTAATTCAAAAGGAGCTCTCCCAACACAAGGCAAGGACAGATGCAGAATGGCTGAGATTGTCTGGCAGGCACAGACAGTTGGTACAAAGCTCTGAGAGTTTATTACAAACGTGTTCAACTCAGAATAAGATTTCTCAAGCGTGACACACATACCTGGGCAATAATCAAGCAGATGCTGGTGTGATGGTCTTGCATTTCTGTGTCTTTTTAGGAGAGGGATGGGGTAAAGTGTAATGAATGTGGAAGGGAATTGCAACACCTCAGAAAAAGGTGAGAACAAGACTCTACTCCCGCATTTTTGCCCAGACCACCAGACACACAGAGACATCTCATCCTCTGCCCCCTCTTGCTGCAGACACCTCACATGTCCATTTTTTACCTTTTTGCATTAGTCTGTAGAAAAACTGCTCCAATTTTCCAACAAGCACTTTGCAGCTGCTCCCAAAGCACCCACAAGTAGAGCCCTGTCTTGACAGAAGGTGGGCTTGATCTGTTTGGTAAAGTCTTCCTGCCCGGGCCAAGCATTCTCCAAAAAAGCAAGTTTTGGAATGACTGGCATTACTGGGGCCCCCTTGCACAAAAACTGTTTGTATTTTACATTTACTTGACAGTAAAATACTCAGTATTGTTGAGTTTCTGCCAGACCACTGGAACAGAGCATTTTGCTGGAGCAAAAGCTACCCTGAACATGCAAATGAGATGAGGTTCCCATGTCACGTAGCACCACAGCTCTTCTTCAACCCATTCCTCCCAGTGAGATTTTGAAAGCAACTGGAGTTTAAATGATTCTTCCAAATTTTTATTTTTTTTAAAAAAGAAGAAATAAAACCTCTAAAAGGCCAGCAAACCACTTATGGGAAAGTACAGACTTGAAATACATACACATATTCAAGAAAAATTAAACCACAGGCTTCCACTTCAGCCAGAAGAACGAAGTATCTAACCTCGGTCTTCAAAGACAAGGAAATTCAGAAATAACACTGTCTCTCCTATTACTCATCCCTACTGTGCTGGGTTGCTACAATCCATGCAGGCCACCCAAAATTAAAGAGACCTCCAGAAAAAAAATCAGCTCAAAAGGGATATGTTAAAAACCAGCCCAAGGCAGGTTATGTGGTTGAAATGAAATGAGCATCCATCAAGAGTGTTGTATATACCATTCCCGGCTTGCAAGTCACGCTCATGTGGTTACAATTTACAAATTAGCACTAGGTAAAGTAAGAATTTCCTCACACCTTGAAATCTGAAATAGCAGCTACTTTTCCCACAGTCAGCTTCCTCAGTTGGTACATTTCCTCATGGTGATAGTGTATCTTCGGCCAATATTTAAGCTCTCAGCTCTGTTCCCCTTCCCTTTGGTGGCAGCCTGATGTGCATTGAAACCAAAATTGTCACTGGGGGCTGGAAGCAGCAATCCTGGCTCTGCCTGACCCATTCCTAGCCCTGTTTGTGATATGTCAAATGTCTGTGCAGCCACACACAAAATCAAGGTGCAGAGCTGGCAGGGAAAACAGCTCAGCAAACAGGGGTGTGTAACACCAGGTCTGGCCAGGGCAGCAAACTCTGATGCTGGGAGAACACAGGAACAGCATCTGAGATCACACCTGAAGGGAAACACATAAACCCCTCTTTCTCACCCCCTTTGCATGGCAACCCCCAAACTCATTGCCTGGGGGCAATGCCCTCTCAGTCCCATCCCCTTCCTCGCCTGGAGCAGTGAGGGAACAGGGAATGACTCGGAACTGCTCAGAGCAGGCCGTTAATTACACCTCTCACTGTGTGCAGTCACATCTGTACGGGCCTTTCCTAAGGCCTCCCTCAGTTACATCCGTGTGAGAGACACCTCAGTGTGGACAGAGCAGGAAGGTGTTTTCAGCCACGTAATCTGGGAAATGTGAAAACCCAAACAAAGCCCTTTGACTGAAGCCTCCCTCCACCACAACCCAGGTCGGGAACCATCATCTCCTGCTGTCTCTGCAGAATGCTCAAATACCCCTTAGACTGGACACAGGGCTGGTTGGGCACAAAACCAGACCCACATGGCTTCCCACAGGACTCAAGATGGTATAAACCCCATCAGCTCAGTGGGACAACAGTAAGACAAAACATCCCCTATACTCAACCTGCCCCAATCCCCACCCCGCAAACTGGCCTGACCCATTGATGTGGACAAACTGCCACCCCAAGACACACTCCCTTTGTCTCCCCATGGACCTGGTGGCCTGGAAAGGGACATCTCTAGCCACCACAGACCTGTGACCGAGTACATGCGGGTCCAGCCCCCAGAAGATGGTTTTTCACATTGTAAAATACCATCTGTGCCAGGAGACCCTACAGCTTTATCATCTTCATTTACTTCCCACCACACAAGTTCCCCACCTACAAGGTAGTATTTTCTTATTTGAGCACTTTTGCAGCTTGATTCCAGTGATTTGTGCACATCACTCAGGCTGTCTGCTGACATTTGCAAGCAAAATCCCGAAGTGCTGCTGGAACTTGCACTGATCTGTAATGAAATGGCTTTGAACCAACATTTTCATCATAGGTGGTTCTGCCTCACCCTTTTGCTAAACACAAAGTGGTTTCTCTGTTGGGAAAGATAATGAATATTAGAAATAGGAATAGTTTTGAACAGAAGCTCCCAACAAAACAGAAAACCTGGAAATCACCTGAGGAAATCAACTTTTCATCCCTATCAGATTTGAACAGTTGGATAAGCAATCTTTATCCATCAGTGCTAATTTCTCATGCCCATCTCAAGGATGACCAAAGTCTGTCCAGCTATTTTATGCCCAGAGCTGAGCTAAACATTGCCCTGAGGAGCTACTGGTGACCCCTCAGTAGCTCTTTGCACCAGAAGCCTGTCGGCTTGGCAGAGTTGGAGACGTAAAATACAAATATATACATACTTACACACACTTTACTCCATCAATAGTCCTTCCTGCACATAACAGTGCCCCACAGCAGAAACAACCCGGCTTCACAAACACTACAAGAACATGACTTTCCCCTGGGAAGAAGGCAAAGAAACACCTGCAAACGTTAAAAAAAATGCTTCACACAAAATTTATACTGAGCTTGCCAGCTACTACAAATGGTTTTTCAGAAGTGGTGTTTACAAGGCCAGCCAACAACTTCTGAGTAAACCCTCTAATTTAATTAAATACTACTCTGACACAGAGTTATGGATCATCCAGTGCTCAAAGACTGGAACTGTTGATTTTAGTCAAAGGCAGCAATCTGGTAGTAAATATATCACTGTGGCCTGGCAGACAACTGATGGGTGTCATTAGAAAGTATGTGTTCCACCAATTAGAAAAATTAATTATAAAGCCAAGTCAGGTCACTTGGTTGGAAAATAATTATTTCACTTCACAACATTAAATGAGAGACAGTGCCCCACCTTCATTGGTATGCAAATTGCAATGGATTGCTCGGGACTAACCCAGCTATCTCCAATGCTGGCAGATGGCCAACCTAACCCAATATAGTCCTTGGGGGTGAGATGGATGAACACCACCTTGTAAGAATCCAGTTTGGCAACAAAGAAAATGCAGCAGGGAAGAAGGATGGCAAAGAAAAAAAACAAGAAAGCAGTTCTAGTGAAAAGTTCTGTAGCAAAATTTCTAATTCACCAGGAGTCAAATAAAATTTCAAATATAACAAACAGTTCCCAAGCTGGAGAGAGACTGATAATACCAACACTTGCTCTGAGCCAGGACCATGTGTGCTGATGGGATACCAGAAAAAAACCTTTCAAGACTGCTGCACATGGAAGCTCTGCTGGAAGACCATCACTTAGGTATTTGGGAATAGGCTGGTTGACCTCTTTTCTTCACTAATGAGTTTTGGTAAAGGCACCAGGAACAACTTTGGCAAAGTGTTGTCATGATTTTACGACTTCAGAAAATCAGCACTACATATTTCTGGGGTAAGATTCCCAAATGTCTGTGTACAGGAAGGATTTTGCACCTCCTCTGATCAACCAGGAGCTGGGATACCAGACTGTTCCCAGGTCAACAAGTATTTTGCCTAAGGTTCAGCTGTGCTTACGCACCAGAAAAATTAGGAAGACTAGAGAGATTTCAGTGGAGAAAGTTATAAAAATATATCTATCTGTATATATCGCCTATCTTCCAAATGGTGATTAGCCTTCTCCAAACCAAAGCCTGTTGCCATTTACAAGTAGGTAACCTCTTGTCTCCCCCAGATTTACCAGGAATGCAGCTGAGGAGGTGCCCAACTCCGATGTGATAACCTAGTTTTCCCCAGGTGATGGGTGCTGTCCTTGGGGCAGCCCTCCAGACTTTTTAATTGCCGCTGCAACATGAAAGGATAAACCTAGGTTCTGTAAGAGACAACTTCATCTTCCCTCTAGAGCATGTACTTACAAAAAGTATTGCACATTGACAAGCACACACATTCATTTTAAAGACAGTAATGAAGAAAACGGATAAAACAAAAAATACCAAAATCAGACCCCAGATACTGCTACACACCTGCAGCCCTGAGACACAATTTATTACATTCGGAGCAGCTGTGCATGTTGAACCTTCTTTTATTGCTTTGGGGACTTGCATCCCAGTTACCTCAGTTTGACAAATATTTCCTCATACAACACAACAAAACAAAGTTGGCGCCCAAGGAACAGGATAGAGATTTCATATATATGTGTGTGTATGTGTATAAAAATGGTAATACATTTCCATATGACAGAAGCTGACATTTCCTTATCAATGCAAATAGCCCTGCCCTGCCACTCCCTGAGGCTACGTGATGATAGGAGCGCTGTGAGCTGTGGATGTGAGGAGTCTCACACCCAGACCCCCTTGTCAAACAGGTAAATGTACTTCACTACTGCAAACCCCAGGCATTTTCCATGTTAATTCTTGAGTCTCTGCTTTGACCTGGCTCTGGTGCCAGAGCTCTGGTGCCCACTCCACCATCTGCTGCTGATGTGCCCATCAGGCCCCTTTCACAAAAGGGTGATCTTACTGCGGCTATGGGGGATCAGTTTGCACCTCAAAGCACAGCAGGTTATCATCTTCTGCCTAGAAAACCATAGAAATAAAATTATGTTCCTCATATCCCCCTTATTAAAAGCTACAAGAGATGATAATACATTTCCCCTTTAGGACAAGGGGAAATGGCCTCAAGGCATGCCAGGGAAAGTTCAGGTTAGATATTAGAAAAAATTTCTTCACTGAAAGAATGGTCAAGCATTGAACAGGCTCCCTAGGGAAGCTGTGGAGTCACCAACCCTGAAAGTGGTAAAAAAGAAGGAGACATGGCACTTCATGACATGACTTAGTGGGCATGGTGGTATTTGTTTGAAGGTTGGCCTTGATGATCTTGGAGGACCTTTCCAACTTTAATGATTCTATGATTCTAAAACAACTTTGCTTGCTTTGCAATGATTAATACACCCCACACACACACACTATCACACAATTATACGAGTTAAATGAAATAAATCAGAGGTGCTTCTCCAAGCCTAGACAAAGCCCAGAAGCCTACAGGCCCCAAGCAGCCTTTGAGGCAGCGTTCCCAATTTTGCATAGTTGTGGGGAGCTCTATATAAATCCTTTCACCATTCTGCTGCAGGTGCATGGATGGCAGATACCTCTGGTATCTGGCCCTGCCCTTGAGACAAACTTGCCCACTTGCCCAATCCCACATCATGACACAGCTTTTCCACTCCAGGCAAGACAAGGGAGGGCTGAGCTTCTCCAGAGGCTCTTGGAGTGTTTTACAGCCTTGCTCAGATTTTTCCTCAGTGACTGCTTCTGAATTGCTGACACTGCAGGGAAAAGGCAGAAATCAAATGGTCCCTTTGAGCAGCACAGCTAGACTGTGCTCCAGAAGGGCTGCTCCTCACTTCAGGCATCTCTGCACACAATGAATCCAAACCAAAGGGTCAGGCAGGGCCTAAACTGGCTGTATTAGTACTTTTCCATCAAATTGTACATTTGGGGTTTTTTGTAGTCCTGAATTTTCACCCCAACCCCCCCCTAGCAATTCATGCTATGCAGGAGTCAGAGGTTTAGGGATGACAGCTGCTCTCAAATCACCAGGGGTCATGCACATCCTCATGCTCCAGATGACAGCAGTGACCAGAAGCAGCAGAAAACTTATTTCCAAAATCTCACATGACCACAGGCCACTGCACCAACAGTCAAAAGCCATCTCATATGGTCTAAAAGCAATTTCCCTTTTTTTCATTGCTTTTAACAGGTTTGAGGAGTTTGTTTGATTTTAAACAAGTAACTTTCTATGTATTTTCCACTCTCACAGGTTTGTCTTTGCTTATGGAAACAATGTTTCACTTGTCCTTTTTATGAAGTTAAAAATTCGAAGTTATGTCATATTTTTAATCAACTGTATTAATTTCCTCTGCAATTCAGACAAAGTTTACTTGTATCACTTTCTCAAACTGTATTCCCACTCACTGAATATGCCTCAAATATACTCATTTCCTCATGATGGATTATTTTCATTAGAAAAACTCCTTCTGAAGTATACATCTTCTCTGAATGTTTTCCATCTCTTTTGGAGTTTCACCTTCTGCACTGGCTTGCCAGGACTCCATGCTTGTTCCTCTCCAACCCAGCTCTCTGCAAGAGCACACAGGAGTGCTTGGAGTATCTTCCTATCAACAAATATTCAGGTTAGCAAAACATACTGGTTTATCCGGTTTTACTGCTGAATCTCTAGCTGCAATCTAAACTGGTTTAGAAGGTTAATAAAACATTAAAGATGAAATAAATGAAAGTATTTAAATCCAGAGTTATGCAAAGACATTCTTTACTTTCAAGAGTGCCTATTGCATGCCACCGGCTTTCCAAAGCTCTGATGAGAGCCTGCCTAAAAAGAGGCCTTAAACATGGGCAGTCCTCATGCTTGGCAGGCACATGGTGCAGTTTTCAAGCTCAACAGTTTTCAGTCATTTGAAAATGACTGAAACCCAGCAGTGGCCATGGAAACACTCATGAGGTGCTCAGCAGCTTTTGAAGAAGATCAACAAATTATTTTACTCCTTTATTTGTTACTAATTTTCAAGGGAATTCTGAACAAACACATACACGGCACAGCTTTCTCCGGAAAACTTTCTAGCAAAGATCAGACGCTAGAAAGGCCTTTATGAGTAAGTCCAAGAGTTTGCTCACAAACTTCCTAGAGAAAAAAAAGCAAGCAAACCACATCCACCACTCCAAGGGACTGCCTTTGAGAAGAGAGATGGAAATAAAGTGGGGCAAGGGGAAGAAGATCCTTGCATTGTCTGATGTTTGGTGGTCCTGGTGTAACCAGCCAGACAATTCCCATGAGAAAAGTCTACAAAGAAACACCAACTGGCCAACCCTATATTTAAAAATTTCCTAAAGTATGGTTGCTACATTTAGCCTAGACAGTACATGAACACAACAGCGATTTGTAACATTAAAACTGATTGGGATATCCCAGTGTGATGCTGTTTAAATCATCAAGCTTCCAGTGGGTAGATATTCAAATGCTTTTTGAAACTGTTGTTTTTTCTTCACATTAACAACCACAGATCCAAGATCCCCCATTCTTTGACCATTCTTTAATTTCCTGTCTGCACCTCTAAACCCCTAAGTAAATGTTGCCTTTTGATAAGCCCATCTGGATGAAACAGCAACATCTTTTGTTGATGAGTGATGTACTTTGTCAATACAAGGGCAGGAAAAGAATGGACCAAAGCAATTTCTGGGCCTTCAGCTAAGATGTAGAAGTAATTTCAGATTACAAGCATTAATATGGTAAACTTCACCATCTTCTGTTTAATTAACTTTATCAGAACCACCATCATTTTGCACATCTTGAAGAACTGGGTACAACTCAGGGTGTTTCTGGTATGAAAGGTCAAGGTACCAGAAATCAAAAAAATGCTTAAATTAAATTACATCTGTGGGTACAAACTCTGCTTCCATGGTTTTTCTATACTTCATTTTCCCCACTTACAACTCAGCTTTTTAGCCATTATCATATTGCTACAATGAAAGTATTAACTTTCCCATTAACCACAAGTAAATACGTTTTACCAGTTCAAAACATTGAATCTAAGACAGGAATCACTTCAGCCCTGCCAGCCTGGTAGAGTCACTCAGTCTCAGCAACAAAAGGTTTCAATCAGATAGCCAAAACTTTTGTCCATCAGATTTAGATTTGTCCTGAAATGCAAGACAGACTTTCCTCCTTCCCCGCTTTGCAGAGCCAAAAAGCACAGAAACCAAGAAAATTAAAACCTGCTGCATTACTCTGTAACATGCTACAAAATGTAATAAAAAGCCAAATGTCTCTCTGCTCTCCCCTCCTCATCTATTTGAATTATTATTTCAAACAGTCATGTAGTTGCAACTCTGCCTACATCTCCAAAAGCTAAACAATTATGCCACAATAGGGGTATTTCGTTCACTCAGAAAAAAAATCATCTAATGAAAAACTATGTTGGTGGTTGAATCCGTTTGCTTTAGGAGGAGCTGGCTGTAATCTCAGTGGGACTTGTGGTTTCGGCTATTCATACTGTTCATAGCAGTTTCTGTTTTTTCTCAAAGCAACGTAACCCAGCAATACAGAGAAAAGCTGTGATTGACTTCTGAGATACAAGATGTCACAGCAGTGCAAGTCGCCTCTTTGCTAGGAGAATCATAAATCTCTGTCGCTCTGTTTTGCACAGACATCTCACATCTCAGGCAGAGTGGAAACCAAAGTTAGAAATCACTGAAATCTTCTCTTCTACCCAAGAACAAATTGACTGTGGACTCGTGACTCTCAGACCAGAGATCATCCTTGAGAGCTGCCAGAAACTGCGTCTCCCAGGGCCTGATCGATACCTTCAGTTCCTTACCAACCACAGGAGAGCTTTAAAATTAACAAGCATTCTATTAGCTGACTTTACCTAAGGAATAGCTATCAATTATCCACACACACAGAAGACATTTCCTTTTATTTGTATGCAAATGTTCATATGTGGTGGAATGAAACTGGAAGGGAATATCTGGGCATCAAAATCTTACATAAATTACATACTTTTTAAAAAAATGCACTAAAATGCTTGTTTCAATCTCAATAAATAATTTTATAGAAATCCAAAACACCACAACCAATCAACCAACCAATTAAAAAACTAAGGGGAAAAATCAGAATGATGTTAAGGAAAAAAAATAAAACTCTTTCCTTTATCTCTCATATCAGGCACCTAGGCTTGCCCTGATCACTGAAGTACAACAGCTACACAGTAAGGCATCCAGGCTCTGTTATTCAAGATAAAGAATAATTCATAATTATTAGCCTTAAAAAAAATAAGACCCATCTGGCTGCCTCACCAACACAGAGATCTTGGGAGAAACTCAGCTTGCACTGGCCAGCACACCTCTGCTGTCCAAAACTTTGGGATCCGGCACAGCACACAGCAGGGCTGCAGACACGTCACTCAAGAGCTGCAGGACAGCCAGCAGCTCCAGACTCCAGCAGGGTTCAGATCTGACTCTCCCAAGTGGGAGGACCCTGGAGCTGCCACCAGAGCAGCAGGGAAGCAAGATTCCATCACTCCTCTCCAGCCTCAGCAGCCACAACCTGCACACAGCTCTGGGACAAGCACCAGCCTTCCTCTGTCCAAGCACTTTGCTAATGAACGCACTGATACAGTCACTTCTGTGTGCTCTGGGAGATATTATTTCCTTTTTTTAATGACAGGCTGTATTATCTCCTATGTATATTAAAACTGGCCTTTCAGCTCTTCCATTAATACCAGATCCCCAAGTCAGAGGTGAACTCCAAGTGACTCTGACACTTTCAGATCAGGGCATCTCTCTGACAGACCTCTGACAAGGCCTCTTTTCATGTCTCGGGACTGCAGCAAGAGGGGAAAAAACTTCCCAGAACTTAGGGTTTCCAAACTGCTCTCCAGCAGCAGTTATTTATTGCTGCTCTGCCCTACAGTGTCACCCAGGTGCTGCAGAGGAAAGAAGGAGGTCATTCCCTGCTATCAAGGTTACAAAATATTTTGCGAAAAAGCTGGTGAAGGATAAGCAGATGGGCACAAGATGAAAGCAACGCAATCCTAGGGCTGAAAGCATGACTTTTATGCTTTGTAAAGCTTTTTGTTTTGTAAAGTTGACCAGGTGGTTAAAAAAAAAGAAGAGAGAGAGAAAAATCAGATCAAAAGACAAGACTAAACTGAATAAATTTGTAAGAGCCAAAGTAGCACTGAAGAAGATTCACTACGGCCAAGAACTAAGTGAACTGCTTGGCTGTTACACATGAACAAAAAATCCCAACTCCAGCATGGCACCTCCAAAGCCACACAGGAACAGGATGCCTTTATTCGTCTGTGCTCCTCTCTGGGAAGAAATCCTTCAGGAACCAGCTATCAGCTCTTAATGACTAGTTTTGTTACTCACAGGCCCCACAATGAAACAGGGGGTGGCTGAGGTTACCACGCTGTGGTAATAATCAAATTTAAGGGGATTATAATCATTATAAGCTAATCAGGGTAGAATTATGTATTTTTAATTAGCAGCTGCTGTGTGGCTAAGGCACTAGAATCCCCAGCTGTTTGCTGGTAAATGCAACCAACAGAATCTTACTTGAAGTGCAAAATACGTACTTTTACATGGAAAATATATTAAGGAAATTTTAAAATTGCCCTTAAAAATACTATAAACTGTAAAGCCTCATTATAAATTATGTTTTTTGCTCTCAGCGTTGGAAAGATTTTTTTTAGCCCATGCATTTAATCTTATATCGAACATAGGCCAAATACAAAAATATACAATACATTGTGTATATTGTTACTTCAAAGCACATAGTAGTTACTTGTAAGTCCTCCAGCATTTGGTATAAACATATAGTGTTTGTCTACTCCTCGTAAGTCTAGAAAAGGACGTATTTATGGGGAGCCCAAAGAGGTATTCACTGCATGAATAATGGAGACTGAATAAAACTTGTCATTTGGATTCTCGTGTAACAACAGACTTTAATCCAAGATTCCCAAAAAAAACAAACAGATCTCCGTTTCTGTAACCACCCCTGCATACACGGTTGTATTTTTAAATTATTTTTCAGCTGCATTTTAACTGAGAACCTTTCTATGTTATCATAGAGAGACTTCAACAGGCACCGGTCCCCAGAGATGTTGCTTTGTTTAAAAATAAAGCAAACCCAACAGCCAGTTCAACTGAAAACAAACTGGTTCTGTTAAGGCTTCTCAGGTATAAAGAGGCTGATCAGAGCCTGCAGATGCTTGGCAGAAGTCTACAACAAAAACCCCAAACAGCAAAGCAGCTGGTCTTGTCTTCAAACACATTCTTCAGGTTCCCAGTGATAGACAAGCCTCCTCCACAATCCAGCAGATTTGTGACATTCTCAGTGAACCCAAGGCAGCAGCAGAACTGCACCTGAGCCCAGCCAGGCCCCTCATTCCAGAATCAGGCTCCTCAGTAACTATCTGAGGATATGCCTTAAGGTATATCCACAAGGTGCTGGAAAGGGGTTAAGCAGTTCCCTTCAAATTCACAGCCCTCGCAGAGGGCAGGGCTCTGTCCAGGGGAGCAGACAACCAGGCTGGCTGGGTGATGAGAATCTCTCCAAGCCAAAGCAGCCCAGCTTTGGATGGTCAGTTTCTGGGTCCAGCACTGTCAGTGTTGCTCTGTCTGCCACAGGCTCCCCAAGCCTTATTCTGCCAAAAGAAGTGACACTTCCCCATCTCCACAGACAGTGAGCATTTGTGTCTGTTCCATCACCTCTCTCACCCCAGACCAGGCAAGGATTCTACTGCTGGAGAAGATAAAAGACCTTAGATTCAGCTATTTTGGATAGAACAGTTTCCTATGAAACGGATGGAATACAACCAAGACTGCACACCAGCTCTTCACAGAAACTGCTGTTTCTCAGAGTCTTTCAAGCTCTAGGCAGTCCTGAATAACATCCTCTGCCATGTCTGAGGACTTTGCCTAACGGGTCAGCAAACGAAGACCCAGAAAACCCAACAACCATTACTTGACTTAAATACCCTTCCGTTGATTCAGACTAACGCAGTCAGCCATGGCAAAAAAAGGGCCTCCTTGAAATGCCAAGAGCTCTTGGGTGAATCATCTGGTCTTGCAGATGGGTGCTGCTGCCAAGACTGTCTTCTCCAACACACCCAAAACCCTGTGAGGGTTACTGACAGCTTCAGACCAAGGTTAACTGGTGATGAGAGCTGTACAGGATTTCAACTCTTGTCTTTCCACTCTAAAACACAACACACCCTCAGAGCAAGGGCAAAATATATTTGAGGGAGAAAGGGGCCTAACAAAACAGCTCTTACACCCCAAATATTAGCATCACAAACATGGCACTTTCAAGTCACAAGGACAGAGTCACTGAAGACATTGCCTCCGACAAGGGGTGCACGAGGAAATCAAAGACTTTCACACAACTGTGGCACTGAGCTGTGCCCAGGCAGGCAAATAATGGACTAAATTAATTGCCTGTAGCATGACACTGCTGGAAAATCCTGGAGGTTTTGACTGCTTTGCAGCATCGTTCTTTCAACTCCACCCCATGCTGGGGCTTTAATCTGCAGGGCCGTAATGGCACTATCAGCAATGTTAGAGGCGAGACTAAAAATAAACGAGGGACAAGAAAAATGCAAAGCTCCTCCTCCCTGCAAGGTCTGGAGGGAATTTCCTGAGTCAGTCAGACTGCTGGATCACTTACTCACTTGTTACTAAGTATGAATTCTCACAGCAGTGTTTGTGATTTTCACTGAAGTTTCCAAGTTAAAATCAACAGGGCAATAATGTCATACGGAAACTAAACATCACTAACCCTCTTGAGGGACAGGATCCCCGCTGCTTCCCTGCCCACACTGCACGTGCTATTTGCAAGGAAAATACTGCATTTTTAGGTCAAATATGAAAGTACTGGGGGCAAAGACAGTCCCTTGGATGTATGGGTGAAGGACACTAGCTCCCACAGTAAACTGTGTCTTACTCAATCCATTAGATCTGTTTACCGCTGGATAAAGAAGCTGTCATGCAACATTCAGAAGAGCTGAAGGGTTTATCTCTCTGCAAAGCACCTCTCCAAAGGTCCTTTTGAGTGCCAAGAGGTATTTGGGGAAGGAGAGGTCAGCCCTTCTGCCTGTGACACCCATGGAGAACACAGCCATGAAGCAGCAGACACAAGTGATTTCAGAGCTACACAAGAAGCTGGCACAGAGATTTGTTTATGGAGAGCTAAAAATTAAGTTTGACTTTAAAATAGCACAGTCACTAGTTACAGCTCAGAGGGTCACATTCTTCTTCCATCTCTGCCTCCTCCCTGTCTTTGCCCAGCAGCTTACCCAAACCAGTCTGCAAGCATGGCAAGATTTCCCCTCGAGGAGGCAGGCAAAAGTCTGTGGCTGGGGAGCTGAAGGAATATGCTTATGAAGGGACGCTCAGCACTTCCTACAGCACTGGACGCTTTTTTTCCAAGACCAACACTGCAGCAGAAACCATTCCTATCTGCAGCAGCCTGGCACACTATGAGATACTACGGTATTTCATGAAAACTTTACGAGGTGCCTGCAAGTTCACAGTGCTCTAAGAGATAGGCTCACCTTCCCACTTCACTCTCCGTGGAGCTCTCCTTCTTCACCCTACCCCTACCCCTGGAGCACACAGCAGAGGAAAATATAAGGTTTCAAGCTTTGCAAACCTCCAGCTTAAACCAACGTCCTGTAAAACTATGAGTTAAAGGCAGGAACACTTCACTTCCAAACCACAAAGGCTGTAATGAGTGTGGTTTAATTGGCTGGTACAAGAGCTGCACAGCCAGAATCAGCAGCTGGCAATGAAATCAGCCCTTCTGCACAGCAGATTGCTAAACTTTTGCCCTTGTCTACAACGTGGTGTGTCACAGAAGTAATTCAGTACCCATAAAAAGAATTACAGAAGTATCTAAGAAAAATAAAGTATTAGCCCAGAACTGGCAATAGTTTTTTCCCCCCAAAAGTTTGTAGTTGTAGACTCTATAGGGATGAATTTCTACTATGTGCATATATATAACATCCTCTATAATAAACCTGTATATTTTAGGTGTCACTTGAAGTCTGGCCCTTTAGAGATATTAAGAGGCTCAGTACATATTTAAAAATTTCATCATCTAGAATTAGAAATTAGGTTCTTTGAAAAATCAGTCCCAAGTGACAGAAGTCTCCATCAAATGATGATGGCACATTTCCTTGCTTCATTTATTTAATATATCGTTCAGCTATTCACACATGTCCAACCTCCCTTAGAGGTTTACAAAGCACACAGCAAGTTAGTTTGCATCTAACTTCAGAATAGCCAGATTAGTAAGGAACAGGATTTTACAGCAAAGCCTTCCTTTCATCTGGGGCAAAAAGCTTGAATCTCATAAAGCCAGTGTAGTGAACTTTTAAGCCAAGGTATTTCACAGAGGTAGCTGGGGCTTTTTGCTATCTCCTTGATGGAGTTAATGGAAGTTTTATAGTTTACACTTTACGTAAAACCACCTTGTTCCCAAACAGAGAAATGCACATTAGGCAGGGTAAAAAATATATAAAAAAATAATAACACAACCCAAAAGCCACATCAGCAAGAACTTGAAGTGATAAGTACATACATGTTTTAATTCAAAAAGCAAGTCTAACCTAAATTATAGGAGTACACGTGAGAAGAGCAACAGAGATTCATCCTGCAAGCAACTGAGGAATTGCTATTATCAGCCTCTTCCTGCTGTGAGATCCCAGGTGCTCACACCCGACAGCTTCTCTCTAGGCTAAGGCAGGGCTGAGGCCAGAAGCTGGCACTCCCTTTAGGAGTGTAGCACTCGAGATGAAACACAGAGCAGAATTTAAACTCCTCAGTTAGTTCAGCTGCAGACCACTGGCATACAGTCCATGCCTTTCTGCTTTTACCTGCACAACTTCATTTTAAATTGGGTCTTGTCCCTAGGGCTCCATATTAAAGGAGTTGCTCATACAACGAAACAAGAGTCAGAAGCTTTGGACGTGTCAGGACAAATCCCACCAAATGTAAATAGGTGTAATGTACAGATTTATGCTGGCTTACATGGCACTAGAAAGGCAAAAGCAGTAACTCAAACTGCTGCACAGGCTCCTGACAACAGTGATGATAAGCACTGCTTTTCTAAGGCTGAAAGAAGGTTCTGGGAAAGGAAGATAAATCAAAACACGTCATCTTTGAAAGGGGAACAGTGCAGGAGCTAAGCCCCAGTGGCTTCACAAACACCCATCTCTTCCCAGTAAAACAGGCTTTGGTGTTATTCAGTATGTAAGTTTTGCAACAGTTTTCATTTGAGTTAAAATTGCATGAGGGTTCATTAATTTTAATGCTGTGTGATTTGCCATGCCCACACCTAGGAATGCACCAAATCCTGGAAGTGTTTGCCTGTTGGCAGAGGAATGAGTCCTGCTCACTCAGCCCTGCTCCCTCCTCCTGCTCCAGAACCAGGCTGCAGAAGGACACTGCCTTTGGTGCCTTTAGAGCTGACCCTGCCAACCTCCAACAGCTGCCCAGGACCACGTCCCCAGCCAGGCACTCTGGTTTCACTCGCCCTCTGAAAGCCACCACCCTGTCAGGGACAGGGAACAGAGTGGGACAGGGACCCTTCTGAACACCAAGGCTGAGGCAGAGCCCGTTTTCCCCCTCTCGGCTTGTGCAAGTTCACACAGAACATGGATCTGTATTCTCTAAAAATCAAACACCCCCCTCAAAGAGAAAAACTTGCTGGTATGTCAATTATGACAAACACTGCTGATCAGGAAACTGAACCTGTGAGCTCAACTTGCATTTTAAAGGCATTTACTCCTATATTTTGGTGCATCCTCTTGATCTGAGATATTAAATCAAGCACATTGAGCTAATTTCTTTTTTATGTAAAAAGGGGGTTTATCAGCACACCTCTGGTGGAATATTAACTCCAGTGTTTTGCTAGGAAGAGGCTGAATTTAATCTGGGTTGCAATTGGAGAGCGGGAAAGAAAAAAGGTCAGAGCAAACATGGTACCACTATTAAAGAAATGGGTTAATTATCAACCACGGGTATGAAACTGTGGAAACACAACAGCAGCCCAGTCCTGCTGGTGACGATGCTGGCTGCTGGACAAGCAGAAAGCGATCCAGACCGGCTGCAAGAAGAAACGGATTAAAGCTCTCACGTTGTTACATAACCAAAGAAGCTGGTTCTGAAACAGATATCTGTATCTGCAGGGTATTTGGGGTACAATGGTTTTATTAGCCAGAGACACCACATCCAGCAAGGCAGGCTTAATACCCATTAAAAAAATATTTCATGCCTGGTATCAGGGAGCTCTGCAGGGTTCAGAAATGGATCAGACATTTCTTCACATAACAAGAAGAGCCAAAGGCAGCATCTGAAATTCCACGAAAGGCAACAAACACTATAAACAAGGTACATAAAGCCTCCAGCTTCCAGGCATAAACTGCCCTCTGCCTACAAGAGATCAGGACACTCGACCAGGAACAGGTTATTCTTCCCAGCGGGTGCCTGTTTCTAATGCTATCTTCTAAAACAGATTATATCAACCAGTATTTGCATCAGGAAAGCAACTGAGAGGACAGCTCACCTGAGTCTGCTGTGACACATCCTACACCAAACTAAACAGCATCCAGCAACACGATAATTTCCAACACCACTCACAGAAAGAAAAACAAAAACAGAACCCGGAAATTTTGTAACTGTTACTTTTTTAACTACCACTACAGAGAAAAGACAACACTGTAACAAAATGGTAAATGCCAAATAAGGCATAGCTACAGAAGAAAGTAAAAATATCACATGAGCCCAAACCTGCCAAAACTCAAGGAATCATAACAGATAAAAGAAAGTATTACAAGAAAAGTGGGTAAAAATAGAAATGCCAGGATATGACATGCCTTTGAGTTATAGAAAAAGCATCTGGATTGTCCTCAAATCCCCTCCTGACTGCTGTCTAACTCGGTAATCATTCCTCTTGAGCAACAGGGTTGTCTCAAGCAGAGCAATGCCAATTTCTTTTCATCTGATGCCATTTGGGGCAAAGCACCTTCCCAGTCAGACAGGGAACAGTTTGTGCCCTCAGCTGCACAGGCCTGGGTGCAGCCCAGAGCCTGCCTTTTGGCCGAGGTTGGAGCACATGAGGGGACACACAGCAATCTTGTGCTTGTGGCCCTGGGGAAGGGCCAATCTCCATCCATGGGAACTGCATCAGAGCCACCAAAAAACAACTCTGCAAATTAATACACTCGTGCAACTCACCCCAGGCAAAAGGAAGAGCACAGAAAGCCTCATCTCGGCCTATCAAGGTTCAAGAAATAAAATTTCCACTTTATTTCCAGAGCGTGCCATTTATTGAGCATTGATAAAGAGACCCACTTCTCTTCTGCACCCTCTCTCCTTTCACAGGCCCAAATGCAAGGCCCGGCAATGCATCCTCATGGGATGCACACTACACAGAGTGCTGCTCTGTGCAGGCCCACCCGAACACAATATAATATTTCACAACTTGAAATATTTCTAAAAAAAAAAAAAAAAACCTTTCCAACTGAGCAATTTTTATTTTTACAGCAGTCGCAGCCAACTGCCTGGCTCAGTATCTGGTACCTGCCACATATGCCCTTTGCTACAGTGACAGCTACAGAGAAGTAGTTGAAAATGTTTAAGCAAAAAATGCTTTGTCAATTCGTGAAGCATTTACACTGCTCAATGCTTTTAAAGAACATTACAACAACTTGGCTGTGGATCCAGACCTTCCAGCCTAAATTATGGATTTTATAATGCTCTGAGTATCACTGCTAAAAAGCAGAGACTTTGGAGTACCTCTCCTCTGCTGACTCCATGGTCCCCAATGTCTGAACCAGGCAGATATTTGAGTTTTCACACCTAAGCTAAGACAGGAGAAAATCCCTTTCCACAGAAAGCTGAGGAAAACAATGAGCAGCTGCATGTGAAAATTACATGAAGTCCAAAGCCACCAAGTGCGAGCCTTAGGACAGAGAAACAGTCAGGCAAGTGCACAAATGCCTTCCACGTGTTCTGGGTGGAAAGAAACTGAATTTTTTAAAGTCTAACAGGGAAACTGCTTTAAGCAATTTGTCATTTTTAATGGAAGTTCTGCAGTAAAAGAGAGATTTCGACAAGTTAAACAACTTCCTACTGGAATGGCTGCATGCAATGCTTAAACTGCCTCTCACAGACTCCTTAGAAAAGTAGTATTTCTAATTTTGCCATCCAGGAAGACTTTGAAATGTCACTGCTGTTTGATTTGACCAGTGCAGAGGAAATGCAGAGTTGAGAGAAGGGGAAAACAATGCATATACCATACTGTAATTTTTTTAAACTTGATTCCAAGGCAGCTATTCGAGCCAGTGGTAAGAAATGCAAATACTGCATCTTAACCTCCAAGAGGGGGAAGCTTCAGCCACATTTTCTGTAGATCTTACAACTTAAAGCTCACCTGGGTATTACAAGGCATCAGTGTGCAATACCACATGAAGGACAGCTGAGACTGAGAACACCTTTTGGCTAAATCTGAGCTAGAAACAATGTTTTTATGGCAAAAAAGTCCTCTGAACATGATCCACTGCAAGGTATCATAATGCTGAACTCTGTTATATCAGGGACTCCGAGGAGAAGTAAGTAGACAATGAATATTCACCACTGTGTCTGCCACCAGTTCAGACAGCTATCAGCATTCAGCAGTGCTGCTGCTGTGTCCCAGTACTTGAAAGGTCTGTCCTTTGCAGGCCTTGATGGAGTTTTGTTTACCAGCTGGTGATGCTAATGGGAAGCCTTTCCTCAGCCAGAGCTCAGGGAGGTGCAGGCTCTGCTTGACAAAGCCTACAGGTTGCTGGAAGATGCCTGAGGTTTGTAAAAATGGAGTAGCTGGAGCAGAACAGCATCAAAAGTCACCTATTATTTGTAAAATCTACCTCCATCTGCCACTAATACAGGAAAAGAGGAACACCAGTTTTAATTAAGTCTGAAAGATTGCTAAAAAAGCCCCTAACCTTTTGAAGAAAAGTTTTGAACCTTCCTGTTGAGCACACACCCAGGGCCTGGAGGGCAGGAGGTGCAGGCAGCAGAAATACTCTTTTGTCAGAAATCCACCAATGCATTAC
Organism: Machaerirhynchus nigripectus; assembly: GCA_013397975.1. Lineage (NCBI taxonomy): Eukaryota > Metazoa > Chordata > Aves > Passeriformes > Dicruridae > Machaerirhynchus > Machaerirhynchus nigripectus. The sequence continues at coordinate 21,768 of VZRQ01000200.1, read as the reverse complement.
TGTATCCAGCACATCCTGAGCCAGGCTCCAGCCAGGCAGCTGATGGAACCTTCCCTGCCAACTCAATTGCACCGTGGAAAAATGTTTGTACTCCCTTGCCAGGGGTGAGATCCCATCCGGGCAGCGACCGCTCCGGCAGACGCTGCATCGACTGAGAGAAGAACACAGGAAATAAAAGCTAACTGTGAGGACTAACTGGCTCCAGTGCGGGAGCCAGGGTTCCTTTGTTTCCTCAGCATCCTCAGGGGCAGAGCAGTGCCAACTCACCCCGACTTGGTCTCAGGACTCAGAGCAGCTCACAGCACCACAGTCCTTCGCAAGACACAGATGACCAGGCTGAGTTACACATCAGTTACACTAAATCAATTTGAAATAGGTTTTGGTTAATCCGCTGCAGCCTTTTAATGTTGGGATTGTGACAACTTGCCCGGCTTTTTAGGCAAACAGCGATTTCCACACTAGTTTAGGTAAGCCTCAGTGCTGATTATAGCATCTTTTACAGAGAAGATACAAAAAGCTCTCTGCAATGTGTTATGTTAGCACATGCTTAAATTTAAGCACTCTCATTTTTACTGGGGCTTTTCTCATGTGTAACAACTTCAGCAGATCCAAATTTGCCAGTCTGCAATATGACCAAGATATCCCATCCCAGCTCAGAACTATGTAAAAAAACCCTCTTTGTATTTAGCTCCTGGAAAAACTGATATGTGGGTATTTCTAGCATCAACTAATACAACTGGAAAATTGGCAACAGAAAACAAAAATAAATGGAAAAGTCACCTTGGATAGTCCCTAAGCCATCTCTTTTGCAGATAAAAATTTCAGCTTTTGACATGTTTTACAAGCACAAATTAAAAAAAAACTATAGGGCATTTTACGGAAACACTGTCCTGGCAAAGCTCCACCTGAGCAGGGCAACCTGGCAATGCAAGAAGGGAGCTGCTCCAGCTGAGGCAATTTACCTTCTTCCCGTTTTAATGAGGATCTGGGAAGCAGCAAAGCCCCACAGCACAGCAAGAGGGAGCCAAAATTCGTGGGTCTCTGCTCATTCACAAACATCCCAAGTGAGCCACCCAGCCTTTGTGCTTGGCCTTCCCCCATCCACACATCACCTGAGGTCTTCGTAGCCCTCAGTCTTCTCCTTTAAACAGCCAGGCAGGGACAACTCTCTCAGGCCCATGCCTGGCTGGCACATGAGGGCCCCAAACTTATCACGCTTGGCAGACTGACATCATGCATCCAGGTACTCACCATGTTTCCCATCCTCATAAAGGAACGACCTTGTGTTAAAGTGTAACTGCCACCTGGCCCTGGAATGAGGGAGCTAAATGCCACTTTATGGCCTTTAACACACCAGAGACCTCTGTGCACGATGAAACTGGGCACCTTTCCTAACATAAAGTTTACAGGTGTACTCTGAATTTCCCTCCTGCACTCTCGAAATGACTCACAGGGGCCAGACAAAGGTCTAGGTAGCAGCTGCCCCCAGTGTTTTTCCGGAAAAGGGAATCTGGGTCTTCTTCAGCAGCTGCATCACATAACCTGAAAGCCATTGAGGTCTCATGAGCAAACCATCTTTCAAAACCAACATGTTCCTGCAGATGATTTACAGGACAAGTATCACCGAAACAATTTCACCACAGGAACACCACAACAGTGAATTTCAATGTTTTTACAGGATCAGAGGCTGCCTGTGCATCTTGTGATGAGATAATGGGCATGGGAACTGTTCTCAGCCATAATGGTGGTGGTTTCATACTCTTCCTTCTCAGCTTCCAAATAGCTGTGCCAACAACAAATTTTAGCACTCATGGCAAAATCCATGGCACTGGCCGTTTAGCAACCTGAGCTGCTGAAATCATGGGATTAGTTTCCATTAAAAAGGAAAAATTAAGAATGAAGGAAAGGACATTCTGGAACTTTTCAGTGAAGCAGCATTTGACAACATGGATGCTAAAGTGAAAACGTTAAATATATATATTCATATCTACACACCAGTCACATATTCTCAGAGTCTCGCCCAAGGAGTCAAACTATTTTGATGGGTGACACAATATTTTCACAAGCTCCTCCTCTTGGAATGGGTGCAGGCTGTGTGTAGATATAAAATTTTCCCCTATATGTAACCTCACCAAGCAGCCAACCCTTGGACCAGCACAGCCCTGATTTCCTCAGTGCCCATCTGGATTTTGCCCAGAGCAGTTCCATACCTCCCACAGAAAGCCAGAGACAGACAGTGGGGGTTTAATTGCCTTGCTCCACCTGTACCAAACAAAGCTCCCTGCAACATGAGGGATTTATAGACTGTAGCTTAGTCCAGACAAAAATAGCTCCACGTGAAATTTGGTGAACAATCTCAGCATGCCCACACCTCTTCATTAAAAAAAAAAAAAAAAGGAAAGCTATGGTACATGTATAAAAGCATTTGGCAGCTAAGACCTCCACTTGGAAACAGTTTGATTAATAAAAGCAGATGGTAGGTGACAGGGAGGACTCCACAGTGCACACAGACTATACAAAAGTTAACAAAACACTATATACCATTGCTAAGCAAGTTAAGTATTTGCACATCAAACAAATACACAGCGTTTGGTGGGGTACCAGCAGAAGATAATCTAACAACAACAAAGCAAGCCATCCCCTCCCAATAAGTAAACAACTTACTGAATTTATTCAGAAACAACAGATTCTGTGATCCTCACAGTCCCTGCTGAGCAGCCAGCAGAACCTCTGGACTTGCTCATGCAGCCAGGCTGCTGCTGCTCCTCTCAACCACCACCAGAGCACATTGAGAAGATATTCTATTATTAGTCACTTCATTGTTTAAGGAAAAATGCATACCAAGGAAAAGAGAAGGACATGATTCTTTGTTTTGCATCAGACCAATCCCTCTTTCACCCACAGGACAGGGAGAGAACAAAGCCTGGGCTGGACCAGTGGCTGCCAAAGCCCCATCAGGCGTCCTGTCTTCCAGTGCTTTCCCCCAGGCAGCAGCACTACGAAGAGGAGACTCAGCTTGGAGACAGCAGTGTCCCCAAATTCAGCCAAACTGCAGACTTCTCATCCTCCCAGCTTACCAGGATCAGCCCCCCCAGGACTGTGCTCTGCCACACGTCCCCCACTGCCCCCATGCCATGCAGGGGAGCCACACACTGTCCTCGGGCAGCATGAGTTATTTTAGGCAGCCCATCCTGACAGAACATTCAACAGCAAAGCTAAAGCTGCATCACAGAGTTACAGAATAGTTTCAGTTGGAAGGGACCTTAAAAATCATTCAGTTCTCACACCCCCTGCCATGGGCAGTGACACCTTCCACTATCCCAGGTTGCTCCAGGCCTCATCCAACCTGACTTTGGGCACTTCCAGGGATGGGGCAGCCAGAGCTTCTCTGGGCAACCTGTGCCAGGGCCTCACCACACTCATCCATTCAGTGAAGGACTTCTGCTTTGTATCTAACCTAACCCTGCCCTTTTTAGATTGAAGTCATTCCCCCTTATCTTATCACTACACACCTTCGTTAAAGGTCCCTCTCCAGCTCTCTTGCATGGCCAGAACAAGACGATGGTGGGCTGGACTGCTCTGGGACTGGGGACTGTCACCAGCTAGGAAGAGTCATGCTCCTGGCTGGTCCTGCAGAAAACGCTCAGCCTGTTTTTAGAGACAGCCTCAGTATCAGTAACAACTCCACTAGTGAACAGGGAAACTCTTCCCCAACCCAAAGCTTTTGGTATCTTATATGTATCTCCTGCCACTCTCTCCACCTCTCCTCCAGCCATCCCTGGCTTCCCACAAGGCTCCACTGAACTGCTCCTCTGCAGGTCCAAGCCCCAGGAACATCCACCTGTAACCCCGCCATTTAAATTGCTAATTGGGAGTTCTAGCTGTGCCTTTGGGAAAGGAGGAGGATGGGCATGTTCCTTGCTATTTTTAAGAAAAGTAGTTTCAAAGTTATTCTGCAGCCCCGGTCCTCACCTGTCCAGTTCAGCCTGTTTGGGAGGCAACTTTCCTCTCTTATTCATCCAAAAAACCCTGAGACATCTGTGTATGTCATCAGTTTGGTCTAATACCCACTTAGTGCTGGGTCTGCACCACTGGAATAAAACAGGTTGAACATCAAAGTTGAGGTTTTTTTAAAATACACAGTATCTGCCCAGCTTTGTTTGTGTTGAGGGAGTAGCTGGATTTTAGGCAGCTTCTTTTTCAAAGGTTTTTTGTTAATAACTAAATGAAAAACCCAGAGTTGAGGTTTTCCTCTTAAAAAACAAGACGGAGATTACGGATATGAAGAAAGAAGTCAGTCTCTTCCCACTCTAATTGTACTGAGACACTGACTTGAGGGCTCCAAAATTACAGATGTATAATCCAAGACAATGAACTCTTTACTGAAGGATTACCAAACCATGCAAAACTGATTCCTTATTCAAATGCCTTGCAATTGTAAGGGCATCTGTTCCACTTTGCAAGTCATCCCAAAGGCTTTGTTTGTTTTGATTTCCTGTTCAATTATGAAGACAGGGCACTTTGCATTATTTTCACACCATGTAATAAGCATTAATTGTTTAGTCTAATAAGGGACAGTTAATGAAATTCAAGAAATATTTTTTAAAACCTTATTTTTCTTTTAAGTTACGATTCAAGCCCTCTCAACTATAAAAACTGGGACTGTTTTTAGCCAAAAGCCAAGTGTGTAAAAATGTAGCCCAAAACATCAGGACCTGAAGAAAAAACTGTTTTGCTTCTCCAAGGTCTACTAGCAGCAGTTAAAAAAAATCTGCAGGTTTAAATAATATTACTAACACAAAACAGTTCAGCACAAATGATGCCAGAGTCAGGGCTGGGGACTAACAGAGCGTGATGCCATCATTCCAGCCTGTAGCAGTGGAATAGTTCTGGAAACCATTTAAAATGTCACAAGAGGGAGGATGGATGGAGTGTGTGACCTTTGGAAACTGAAGGGTGGATCTCAACAAAAATTATCCCATTTACCCTGAGCCATACTGCTCCTGCAGGGCCAAGAGAGATGCTGGCCCACCTATTTGATTCAGAAGGAAAAGCAAAAAAATTACTATTTAGGGGGAAAAAAAAATCCCAATCTGCCAACATACCAGCCCGACGCAAAAGCTGCCAAACTGCTCTGAAAACAGGCAGCCACTTCCACAGCTCTCTCTCAGATCAGTAGATAACAAAGTCTGGATGATAGCCTAGGCTTATGTTTGTTTCCCAACACCAGATCCTTGCAGGAAGCCCCAACCTTAAGCCATCAAAGGCATTGATTCTGTGGATCTCTCTGGGCTGCCAGCTCTGAGCCCGTACCTGTCAAACCACTGTGACAGCCACGCCGAGAAAAGCTGCAGGAGACCAAAAGATAAACTGAGAAAACAAAACATCAAGTGTCAAGAGAGACAGAGAAAATTATGATAGTGGTGAAAATTATGTTTCTGCAGGATCTGGTCCTGCATGCTCAGCAGTGCTGTCACTCAGCACTGAGAAGCTGCTGCTTCCCCTGTCCTGCAAGAGATGCCTCCGGTGACAGGGCAATGGGAGCGGATAAGATCTTCATAGATCACAGCGAGGATGACCCATCCATGTGCCCTTGGTGCAAAAAGGTCACTTCATACTTAGTTTCTAAAAGGCAAAAATAAATCTTTTCCACAGCTGAGCTAGAGAAAAACTCTGGAAAAATACGGACCAGGAGGATCTGCAATTTTTGCTGTTCCAGGAATTGGGACGTGGAGCTCAGACATTGGAAGGAGCTCAGACAGGATGCAGAGGTCTGAGTACGAGCCCTCCAAGTACCACTGAGTGCTCAGAGCAAGGATCCCTACCTTCAGCTAACATTTTGCCTCAAATTATTCACAGTCCTTCTATAAATTCATGGCACTTGCTCATACAGAACCACTACTCTGTGCTTTTCACCAAGAAATTTAAGTCACTTGAAGCACACAAAGATCAAAACCAAATGCCTTGATTTACAAGTTCCAGTCAAAGTCAGAGGAAGTGCAGAAAAAAAAAAAAAACAAACACCTGAAATAACTAGCAGGCATAGCTTGTGTCTGGAGTTGAGTAAAGGAATGCAAATAAAAAACTTGGCCAATTATTTTTAAAAACCTCAAGAGAGGTCCCAAGGATCCTGCCCTTGCCCACAGGCCAGACCCTGCTAATGTGATAGAAAAAGCCCTTGAGGCAGCAGCATCTTCTCAGCTTCCACATTATTTCAAACTGAGCCATGCTGAAATCCAGTGAGAGAGGGCTCAAATGATCAGTTCTGCACAGCCACAAAAGTGCTACTCTGAATATCTTTACACCTTAATGTAGCTGCCCTGGGGCAAATGTTTCCCTGTGCATGCATACACTGCCAACGGAGCAAGTGTGTTTCTCAGGCATCAGATCAAGAGATACAGGAACAGCCAGAAGAGATGCAGGAATGATCACAGCCTGGGCTGAACCAGAAGAAAATGACAATCTCAAAACCAGGAATGCAAGGAGCTACTGCTGATTCAGCTTTCAAACCTGTTTAAAAAAACTTCTTACATTTCTAACATGGAAGATGAATCTTAAATCTCATGATAGTAGGTCAATAATTCACTCATGCAGGGGTTGTAACTTGGTCTTTAAAACATGGAACAACATGCAGGATGGTGTTAACATCTTATTTTGCAATGATGTTAGTGACTGCTCATAATTAGACCGTAATTGTGATTTAATTGCTCTGTGATCTGCCTGGCCATAAAGAGGGAGTCAGAAGTCCCATCTCAATGGGTGGAAAGATTAACTTTATTGTGGAAAGCATAATCCCCTTTCATGCCATTAAAAGTATCACATTAATTCCCAGAAATTTTTATAACAGACAAGATGCGGCTCTTGGGCTCTCATGTCCATCTCTGAGGTGCTATTCCGTGGCTCAGGAGAGGATGGATGACTGCTTTGGCACAAGCAGGATCAACTTCTAAATCCTGGCAAGTACAACACTCTAAATTCAGGCACAGTAAAGATAAGGTCTTCCTCAAGGTAGTATTTTAATACAAGACATACGCATTTTACGACTACTAAGTGCAGTACTTCTCTAAGTACTTCTTTAAAGAAAGAAGACTACTGATTTGTAGCAAAATATGCCTCAAGTAAGAGAAGAGATTTTGCCTTTTTTTTTTGTTTTACATTTCATTCATGACTACTCCAACTGTCACCCAGCAAGTCAGAGCTGAAAACAGGCCTTACAAATCTAAAATACAAGAACATCACCCAGATTTTCAGATGGCAAGATTTCTTTCTCTCCACCTGAAATCCACTTGGGTCCTAAAAGAATTTGGGTCAGATGGAAAAATGACTGAGAGAGCACATCGTGCAAGCGACTGGCACTGAGCTAGCAGAGACTGAAGGAAAACACTCTTTGGAGCTCATGCATCATGCCGCAGAGGTAAACTGGGAACAGCACGAGCTCACTCTCTAAACAGCCTCTCCCTTTGCTGGCCCAGCACATCAATCCCAAAATCTGCTCCACGTGGGCACCAGCACTCACTGCCAGGCTCTGCAATGCCAGGCACGGGCACTTAGCATGGCATGTTCAGCATCACCACTTACAAAGTGACACTCTGCTTCCCTGTGTTTGCTAAACCACTGAACACGCAGGAATTTACATATGCATCAACTTTTCCTTCCTGTTTTTTTTTTAACCTGTTACAAAAAAAAACCCAAAATAACAAACAGAAATTATCTCATGAGCTCTCTCAGGAAATTAAAAGGAAAAGATTCAAATACCAGCTCAACAAACTTTTTGAATGAAGCTGGTTTTGTTCACATTAATACATGTAACTGAGTTTAACATCTCATGTATAGCAGACGCCAGCCTGACATTGTAGCATTGAGTCACTGCACTGTATTTCAGAATTTATCTCAGGGTCAAGTTAATGTTTGAAAATAAACAAATGCAGCTGATAGCACTGGGCAAACAGTGACTGTTTCTGCTCGGGATCACGCCTGCTCCTGTTTGCCCTGTGCAGGGCTAAATAAAACCCCACAAGCACTCTCAACTCCTTCCTACCGTGGGATTATCCCAGCTGCAAAGTCCTATTAAAATTACTAATTGCAGACACTGCTCTCAGCACCTCCTGGTTTCAAAGTGATTGGTCATTAGGAGTTTGGGATTATGAGACTTTTTAGGGAAGCAAAACATTGAAATGAGAACAAAAAAAAAAAATTTTAAAATAAATTTACAAACATATTAACTTGGACAGTTTCCCATACCAAGCATCTGGCTTAGTATGGTTTGGCACAGGTCATCGAACCAAGGAGCAAAAAAACCTGGAAACCTCTCTGAATGTGCCCATCTCTCACTGAGGGAGAATGGAAACCCAGATACTTTGCCTCAAACAAAACACAGTCCATTTTTTATAGATACAGTCTTAATTATTCTCTTTTGGAGGATGGCACAACAAACTTCTCTTCTATTGTGCTAGACTCTGTTAACCAAGATCCATGAGCATAAATGGTGTGGGTTTTTATATAATTGTATTACAAATTTATATTATTTTGTAACTGATTTTATAACTGATCTATCCAATACAATCAATTATCAGTTTATCAAAGTGAGCTATTTTGACAAATGTGAAATGTATTCAAGAAAGCTACAATATTCACAGTACAGCTGAGAAATCACTATGTTAAGGCAATGCCAGCTTTACACAAGAATATGTGACCACTGCTCCTATAATTCAATCTATTAATTCCATACTCTCTGACCAAGCAATAATAAAAATGCATTTATTAACTCCACAGAAGTTAATTGCCAATTTCATCAGAACTTAGGCACAGATATAAGATAGAAAAGTCAGTCATAAAAGCACTCCATGTTAACTGAGGTTTTTTCACACATTTGACAGTTCTGAAAGTTACTAAGATACACGGCAGCAAGATTCTTCCTCTCTCTCCCCCAAAACAGGCAACTATAATGGTACAGTTTTATTCTCAAACGTAATAGCAAAAAAGGGTGCATTTGGGGGAAAGGAAGGGAAAGCTCCATTAAAGTTCTTCAGCTTTCTTCACTCCTCTTCCCAGGGTAAGCACAGGACCAGGAAATCCCATATGACCAGTATAAAATATTGGTATTCCCACTAAGAGATTTTACAGAGGTTACCCCTTTTTGTACTTACTTTTCAAACTTACCACTCACAAAAGTGAGAAAAAAATATTGCAGGTGAACCTGTAAGTCTACAAACTCTGGTTTAATGATAAAGCCCATGCACAGCCTATTCCACCTACACTTCACATCCTAGTCTCTTCTCGTTTCACCAAGTGCAAGGTCAGAACCGTTATTTTCTCTGCTCATGCTGCAGATGACTGACTTATTTATAGTTAATTCCTGTTTTTCCAGCCTTGTAAATGTCATACAAAACAGACATGCAATAAAATGTACACATTTCCAGGCTAATATTGCCCCAGCAATTCAGCACCAGTCAATTAGGGACTACGAACTGGGAGGAGGAGGAAACTCATAGTTAAAAACGTGTTTACAACCTTATCTGCACAGTCCTTTGCTGTATCCTGTAGTGCCACACACTTCCTGTTGAATGACAGTTGCCACTCCCATAATCAGATTTTTAATCAACACAGAAGTAATGCATTTTAATTAAAATACTCTCGCTTTTCTATGCTTATGATTCTGATACACGAGGGAGATCCCTGCTTTGCACAGAGCAGTGTGCAGATGCCAGGCTATCACTGACAGGCACAGGGAACTGCTTTCCAGACCACAAAAATATTTAGTGATTTAAAAACCAAATATTTATTTCTATTCTACATTCTTGGCTAATAAAGCATTTTTCAAAAATATGGAGAAAGAAAAAAGGAAACTACAATCCCACAGTAACCAGGGGCTTGGTTCTCAGCTCTAGATGAGAATAGTCCAAGGTTCAAGTGCCTGCCCTGACTTACAGATGGCTTTTGAACCCTGTTCTCCTACTTTCCAGGACAACCCAACCAGTATGCTAAAACTCAGCTCTCTGCCCGTTCTTTTGACCATATCCTGGAGCTGAGACACATTTACCACCAAGTTCTGTCCTTTGCAGTTTATTCCCAGGACATGTTTAGTTGTACTAACTCATGTTTCCAAAACAACAAAAAGTTCGACCACAAATTGTTTGGTTGGGAAGGGTTTTATACACACCTTCCTTCATCTACCAACACCGATCACTTTGCAACACCACAAGCTCTCTGCTAAAACAATCAGTATGTAAAAAAAACTCTGTCTAATTTCCTCATACTTTTCTTCATGCTTTTCTCCCCCTCCCACTTGGGCAGGGAAACTAGCAGGCTGAGTTTTCCTCACCAACTCCCAGTGAAAGGGAAAGCAGCAGGGAAAATAGGCATTTGTTTAAGGAAAACTGTGGTTTTTAGGAGTTTGACACTGTTTGCTGGAATATTGCTACTGAGTCGTGGAAGGGACTAACAAGTAGCCGTGCTTTGGTGGATCATCTCCGGGGCAGGTGGTGGAGGGGAAGTGCACAGCCACGGCTCAGCTCCTCTCTGGCACCCCATCGCTGTGATCTGCTGTGGCTCCGGAGGTTTGAAGGATGCCTGTGAAACAAGTGCCTACAGCCCTTCATCTCAGCTCATCAGTGAGCCCAGGGACAAGACTTCAGGTGACAGTTCTGCCAGCTGGCCATAAATTCTGTCTGCAGCTACCAGCTGGGTTGAACTAAGTACAGGAAAAAAAAAACCCTCTCGCACCACAAGCCAGAGTGAAACCCTCACCTTTAGGATGCACACGTCTGGATGGCAAATAAACTTCCCCCTAAGGAATCTCTTGGGCAACACAAAGAAAACTTCCCTTCCTTCCTGTACTTGGAGCTGACCTCGGGGTGTTCCTCTGCCTCTCACACCTCCGGCTGTCCAGCTGCAGTCCTGCTCCTCCTGCCCATCCAACCAGTCTCCGTGGCTGCAGCAGCACCAATAGTTTTCTGGCACTAAACTGCAGTCTTGCCCTGGAAATCATAAGCCCATTAGCCAGGCCTGTTAGCTAACCTGCTGAGCGACTGTTAAGTGTACACGGATGTGAAGTGGCATTTTTTTAATCCAGCATGGCAGGACTCTTCCTATCCTCTTCCTCAGCCAAATGGGAAAACTACCTGTCTGCTCCTTCACCTGTGTGCTGCAGGGCTGGCAGCATGGATACGCTCTCTCCTAGGGCAAAGCAGGGGGAAAAAAGGTAAATCTGAGCAGCCTTTCAGCCAGAGAGGGAAGATGCAGGAGGGTTCAAGCTTTTTCTTCCCACGCTGGCAGCCAGCAAACACACACTGCACTTTCAGAACAAGACTCCACTAATCACTCAGCAGCTCCATAGGATGCTCAGCTTCTGAAGGAGGGGATTCCTGCCCCATTCCCCCAGCTGTGAAGCTCCCTCAGCCTCTCCAAGGGTCAGCCGGACACCGAGTTCCCCCGGACAAGCGCGGGTTCCCCGCGGGGGGGCTGGCGGCTCCGCGGTGCCTTTGGGAAGGTCTCACGCAACTGCTCGTGCCGCTTAGCGCAAGGCTGGAGACTGCGGGGCGGCTGCAGACGGGTCCGGACGAGGAGGTGCCTGTGCATCACTGCCCTCGCAGAAGGTGCGCACACGCGTGGGCGCACCGGCACCCGCGTCAGCGCCTCTGGTCGGGGCCCTGCGCTGCCCCGAAGAGCTGATGTTCGCCACCCCCAGCACCGCACTGGCCCGTGGCCACCCAGCCCCACACCCCCCGCGCGCAGCGCGGAGCGGGTCCCCCTCGCACCTTGTCGGACGGCTTTCACCACGACGGGGTCCTTGCAGCTCCGGATCACTTCCAGCACATCGTAGCGCGGCAGCCCCGACACGCGGACCCCCTGCACCTCCAGCAGCAGCTCGCCCTCGCTCAGCGCCGCCTCGCCGTCCCCCGCCGCCGCGCCCGCGTACGGGAACTCGCCATGCTCCGCGCCGCCGAGCAGAGCGAAGCCCAGCTGCCCGCTGGGCCCGCGGGTCAGCGCGCACTGCCGCACCCGGCTGGACCAGTGATTCTTCTTCTGCACGACCCGCGACATGGCGCTGCGCGTCCCTCCGCGCCCGCGGACCGCGCTCGGCAGGTGCGCAGGGGGCGCGGACCCGCCGCCCGCTC
>VZRQ01000199.1:44015-71927 GCA_013397975.1 Machaerirhynchus nigripectus | reverse complement strand
TTCCTTTTTTGTTTTCCCTTTTTTTCTGTCTTCTTTCCCCTTTTTTCTGTTTTCTTTCCCCTTTTTTCTTTTTCCCTTTTTCCTTTGATATTATTTTTACTCTTTTTTCCCCCTTTTTCCACCACTCTTCTTTTTTGTGCTCTCATCCCCCGCTCCCTTTGCTGGGGATATTGCTGATGTGGGTCCCAAATCCAGCTCCTGGCCTTCCCAAGCTGCTGCTGCTGCAGTGACCCATTGCTGGGATCCACCCGGAGCGTTGTCGCTGCGAGGGCGGCTCCAGCCCTGGCAGAGATTCACCGCACTGGGGGACAGGGGGTTTTGGGGACGTGGATCAGCCCAGGGAACGTCTCTGTTGTTGTTTGTGATGTGAAGATTTTCCGCTTGGTGGCTTTGGGGGTGGCACTGCTGCCTGGAGGAATAAAGAGCTTTCTGCTTCCTGCAGCTGGGGCTGGAATGAGATGATTTTTTTTTTTCTTCAATGCGAAAAACATCAGTGAAATCCCTCGGTGGCTGTTGCAGTTTGCTTCTAACATTTGGAGTATTTCCGAAAAAACCCTCATGCATTTGTGATATGAAACTTTTATATTTTCTCTCTCTCCTTTTTTTTTTTTTTCCCTAAACCTGCATTTTGAGGAGGATCCCGATTGCTGTATTCTCCCCAGAGGAGCTGATGGATGGACAGACAGGGGAGATGCCACAATTTCAGCTCATCAGGCCAGCAGAGCTGACTCGATGCTGAGCTGTTTTCCATCTCCAGCCCCGTTTTCTCCCAATCCCAGGACAGCCTTGGGGGCTGGGAGCCGAGTGATGCAGGGCAGTAGATCCCAGTGCAGGAATTGCATTCTCACCGTGTGCATGCAGCTCCCGGGCACTGCTGACAAAGCCTGTGCCTTGCCAGCAGTGTCCCTGCCCCTGTCCCCGACTGTATTTATCATTCCAACCCTGTCCTGGGTTCAGATGTGGTCCCTGGCCTGCATCCCGCTCGCATCCCAGCTTCCTCCTGCCTCCAGCTAATTAGGGACAGCAGAGCCTCATTAGGATCAGATCCAGACCAGGGCTCTGACCCTTTCCCTGTGGCTCTTGGATGGGAGGTCCGGATGTGGCCCACAGGGACTGAGTTTTGCAGTTGTGAGGGCTCTCTGCCTCCTCCCCCCTGTTTTGGGGGTGCTGGGGGATCTCTGTGTCCCACAGGATGCTCCTGGATGATCCTGAGAATAGCCCTGTGGAGGAGCAGGGCTATCTCGGACTATCAACACCCGTTTGGCGGGTTTCTTATGAATAATTATTAAAAAAGAAAAGCAAGAGAGGCAGAGAGAGCTGAGGAAATAATCTTTTTACATTTTAATCTGAGCAGTTTTCAAGCAGTTTGATAAGGCGGGTTGTAGAAATGTCAGCTTCCCCTTATCTCTAATTGACTTAAAGTAGAAGCCGGCTTTAATCCCGGCATGCAGAGGAGCTTCTGATGGGGAGATGAGGGCAATTGATTTCTGCCTTTTTAATTAACAGTCTGTCTGCTTTTAAAAACAATAGGGAGGAGGGAAAGAAAGGGGAAAAGCACATGGTGACATTTAGAGCTGGCGGCGTGGGGAGGGACAGGTGCTCTGTGAGCTCTCCAGGAGGATCAGGGCGCTGCCCAGCTTCCAGAGGGTTAGGATGGCCTGGTTCCAGTTTACAGAGGGAATTGCGTCCTGGAGAGGAGGCAGAGTGGGGCCGTGGGGGTTCCCTGCACTGAGCAGCCTGTGAGGACCGGGGTTATAGGCCCGGCTGTCCCTGTCCCTGAGCCGGGGACTGGGCGTGCTGGCCCTGCTCGGGCTGTGGGAGCGATGGAGGGTGACAGGCTGTCCTGGGACACGTCCCTCGCCCACCCCGCCGGGGCAAACCCACAGTGGGATGGGGAGAGAGGGGGACATGGTCCCGCCACCCTCCTCCAACGTTCTGGAGCTGCTGTGAGGAGCAGGACCACGGGTTTGGTAGGGAAGGGGCAAAATGGGCTCCGTTCCTTTGCCAGGCTTTCCGCTTGCCTCCTGACCTTGCTGTAGCTCTGAGCCTCTCCAGCCCACGCAGGAGGGATGGATGGAAAAGTGCTTCCCGCGTGGACAGCCAAGGAAGTAGAGGTTTGCTTGGAGTCCTCTCTCACACTGGATCCGTGGCATCACACGGGTGAGCTCCGCAGAGTCCCCAACCTCCTGCAAACCCCAAATTTCTCTTAAACCCGCCAGGCAGCGCATCAGCAGCAGGAAGGGGGGAAGTTTTCTGCGGAGGTGGCTCTTCCAGCCGGTTCCTGTGTGGGGAGGCAGGCCAGATGTGCTGATGATTATGGCTTTCACAGCGGGGGAGCTGCTGCCGCGCCTGTTCCGGCTCCGTTTGCTGTCCTGCTGCAATTGGCTTCCACTTGTCCGCTTAAGCGTCAGCCGCGCAGCAGAGGATTGTTTATGCAGCACTTAGTAACATCTACGGGGTAATGGGCTGTGCAGAGGACCCTGGCATAATTGGTAAAATGTCTGGAAGTGGATTAGCCGTGTGTCTGCACGGCGGATGTGTGGAAATAGACACATACGTTCAATTTTTAAATACATATTAGGCTAAAGCCCTGCTTCGCCCAGGGATTGCGGCGCTGGGGTTAATGTTGTGTGAACCGAGTGGGTTCAAATCTCCCGGGAAGGCTGTGCTGGATGCCTGGCTGGGTACCAGGAGGGGCTGTGTGTCCATGGTGGGGTAGGAGCAGAGCAACCTTCCCCAAGAGCAACCTCCCCACCCCGTGCCAAAGAGCTGCTGAATCCCGGAATTTTTAAGGTTGGAAAAGACCTCCCAACCTGCGACCCCCCCAGCTTGTCAACTGCACCAGAGCACTGAGTGCCACGGCCAGCAGTTCCTTGGACACCTCCAGGGATGGTGATTTCCCCAGGGATGAGGAGATTTGGGGCTGGGGCTGGGAGAGAGCAGAGAGATGCAGGAGCGCCCTGGAGCACGCAGCTCTGTGCCAGCGGTTTATTTGCACTTTGCTCGGGCTCTCGGTGGAGGTCAGGCTGTTCTCTCTCAGCCGTGCCCCAGCTCCCCTGGGCCTCACCCTGCTCTCAGGCATTCCTCAGCTTTCTTTTTGTTCTTATTTTCTCCAAGCACCTGCTCCTTGCCAGCAGGAGAGGAATCACTGAACTCACCTGCTCGGGGGCACGAGCCGCTCCGCAGCACCCGGATCAGCGGGTGGCCACCTCCGGAGGTGGGGTTTGGGGCCATCCCAAGCATCCTGGGGGTGCAGAGCCCCTGGCAATGCAGAGCCCTGTGTGCCTGCTGGCTCCAGCCTTCCCAACCCTCCCATTGCTCATTATATTCCGGGCGCTTGCAATGAATTGTTTAACGAGCTTTCTGCGAGGCTGAGCAGATGAGAGGAGTGCGGAGCTTGGAAAGGAGAGGAATAAATTGGGAATGCTTTTGATTTGTGAAGAGCTGTGATGAGCAGGAGGGAAATCAGCGCTGGAGCATCCCTATTGAGGGTTTGGCATGGAAAAGGGCTTAAAAATGGAGCTTGGCCCTGTTCTCTGGTATTTTTAGCCCAGATGCAGGATTGCAGGACCTGCACTGTAGCCGTGTGCCGTGAGAGTTCCAAAGGGTTTGGCATCTGCTCAGAGCAATGGTTTATAGGTATCAAATTTTTGGCTTCTAAAGCTCCCTAATAATTCATAATTTCTTAATACCATGTGCTGTCTCTCTCGTTCTAACAAATCAATTTGTTACGGGTTATATCTGCTGCTGAACCGTGGTGGGGAGGAGAGGGAGGAACAGATTTTTCTCTGCACTTTTCACATTCCCTTTCACATCCTAAGGGTTATCAGGTCAGCCACCGAAATGCCACGGCTTCACATGTCGGGTATTTAGAGTAAAAAACAATCCCGAGAACAAAGGAATGCGGGAGCAGAAACCCTACAGCACGTGTGAAGTGATGAAGTGAGGTGCAAGTCCTGCTTCCCACGTCCAGGTGTAATAGAAGAGTGTGAACCACTAATCTCATGGAATCATGGAGTCCTGGGGTGGTTTGGGTTGGAAGGGACCTTAAAAATCATCTCGTTCCAACCCCATGCCATGGGCAGGGACACCTTCCACTGGACCAGTACGTCCTGGTGGAAGGACCCTGAAATTCCATTTAAACTGTTTGGTTCCAGATAAATATGAGAATTATTCCAGATCCTCCCAGGTAAAATCCTTGCTGCCTCCAAATCATCTCCTGCCTCCTCATCATCTGCAAGGAAAAAGAAATTGGGGACCAAGCATAAGGGCAAAGGTGTGGGCACCCAGGATACAACAGCCTTGATGGCTTGGAGGCTTTGCTCCAAATTCCAGAGATTTGGCATCCCATAAGGTTCCATTAAAAATTAATGGAGCCTAGGCTGGGAATTGCATGGAAAAATGGGAACTGGACCTCTAAAATCACCTTGGTCCTTGGGGAAGCGCTGTCCTCGTGGTGCTGTGGACAGGGACATGGTTCCCATTCCCAAAGCCTGGCATGGATGGAGATGATACAGCCGCGGAGGTGGCATTGATTTCCCGTCAGGATCCGGCCGGAGGGGCTCTTTCTTCAGCCAGCCTGAGATTTTTGCAGCTTTGTGATTCAGTATAATTAACATCTGGGAGGAATTAAAGGGGTCTTGGGGGAGAAAAGCAAGATCTGAAGTTTAAATAACAATTTAGTTTCAGCACAATTAAAAATAAGCTGCTTTGTGATTGCTGGGGCGGCTGCTTACACGGAGATGTAAACGGCAGCTCTGGGAGGAGGAGATAAAGGTAGGGATGAACAAGGAAAGAGCAAGAGGCTGAGGAAGGACTAAACCTGATCCTCAGGCTCCGGGGAGTAAATCCAGGTTGCACCAATAGGAAAAACACCACAAAGAGCTGGAGCTCGGTTGCCACTTGGGGTCTTCCCTAGAGCATCCTTGTCATTCTTTATATGCAAATGTGGATCCGAGCTCCAACTCCACTCACCAAAGAAAAAAAACCCAAACCCACTCCAGAAAATCAAATATTTTGCAGGTTGGGTGCCAAGACCCTCTTGAAGCTGATTGGTATCAGTGGCCGTCTGGGAATCCCATGCGATTCCTTTAATTGCTTTATTTTCACTCCTCTGATTGCATCTCGCAATACAGAAATGGGAAACAGGGGAAACCGAAGCAAGCAGAAATTGTTGTGTGCAAATGAAATGCTCCACTTGCCCAGCAGCAAAACATTTGGAGGAAACTTCAGCTTCGGGTCTGATTTGAAATAAAGCCAAATTTTTACCAACTTGCAGCAAATTAAGGGTTTAATCCTGGTTTTGGAGGGGGTGAGGCTTTGTGATTGGATATGTACAGCGAGGAACAGCTCTAAAAAAGCATTTTTGGGGGGGTTTGGCCATCTGCAGCCTGGCAGGAGGATATGACAGAGTTCTTGGGGAAATGGCAAAGTGAGAAATACATCAGTGATCCAAGGAAATATCATTTTAAGCAGGGCTTAGTTGGGTTGTGGAAGTCACTGGTGGAAAACACGGCTGGGAGCAGTTGATTGGGAGAGTGGAATGAAGCTGCAGACCTGTAGATTTGGGATGGGCTGGGTTTGTGGAGGTGAGGATGCTTTGCTGCATCTCCTGCCTTCCATATATCCCTGCACCTGCTGTCTCCCTCCTCCAGGCCAGTGATGGACCAGCAATATCCCAAATAACGGGGCCCACCAAAGCCTAGTGAAGGAATAAAGCTCCTCATTTCCTTACAGACCCACGCTGTACTTTGTTGGTGAGACACAGCAGAGTCCCCGTTTCTCCTTCCTTTACAGATTTCCATATTTATTACTTGTGTTGCGCCACAGGGGGGGAAAAATGTTTTGCAGTTGGGAATTTCAGTGGGTTTGGAGATGCCTGTGCTCCTCCTGCCTCTCTGGAGTGCTGGCACCGTTTGTTGCTGGATATTACATTTTATCTGTTTAAGGTGGTGTTTTGGTGGATTTTTTTCATGGTTATCTTTTCTCGGGGGTTTTGTGTGATGGCTTTATTTAGATCCTTGCTTGGGCATAAAACCTTCGAGCACAAATGCGGCCTCTGCTTTGTTTTGAGGGAAAATGCATATGGGAATTCGTGGTTTGGAATTGTTTAGGTTTCCATGCATTTTGAAGGGTGGAGGGTGAGCAGACATCAATGGAAGAGGAGTTTTGGGGAAGAGGAGAAGCAGAAGTGACCCTTAACTGCCTTAGGAAAGTCCCCAGAGTTTCTCATAAACGCAACCAAATGCTTTTCAGCCTGTGAGCAGAGGGTCTGTGACACACTTCCCTGTGTTTTGCATGGAATAAACATGCTGGGTTTGTGGGGAGCTTTAAAACTTGATTTTTAAAGCCCAAAAGGCAAGTGGAGAATGAGGCAGGAGAGATCTCCAGGTTAGAGCGTCTCCAAACCTATAGGAAAACTGGAGAAGTGATCTTTTTTCAAGTGGTAGTGTGGGACGTGGCAGCTCCGGGAAAGTTTCTCACCACCTCAAACCTCTCAGAAATTATCAGTGGGACAGGCACAGGTCAGAAATTACAATTATTCTTATTTAGAAAGATATTTGAACTTGTTTTATTGTCCCTGCTATTTTCCTTACCTTTTTTTTCTGACTGCAAGATGTAGACAAATGGAGCCTGGAGAGCAAACAATCCCCTGGAACTGATTCAGGTGGAAATCACAAAGGATTTTTTAATCCCTTTCTCTCCTAATATATGTGTATATATATATGTTGTTGGTTTTTTTTTTTTTTTAACTTTAAGGTGAATTTGATCCAATAATCTCCACAGAAGTAGCAATTTTGCACAGAGATCCAATTTGCATTTCCAAAATACACCTAGAAAAAACCATCCCCGGCTTCCACCGGTCGCCGCCGACCGGCGGTTCCTCTGGGAACGAGTCTCTCATTTGTCTTTTAATTTCTCAGCGCTCACTTGGCGCTTAGTTTTGGGCACAGATTTATTGCAGTGATCATTTCCCCAGCAGTTTGTACCCTTTTCTGTGCGGTGCTGTTGGTGCTTTGCCTTGCAAGTGGCTTGGGCAACAGTGGGAGTTCTGTTGTTTGTGCGGGAACGTCGTTCGGAGCCCAGATTGAGTCTTCTGGGCGTTGTGGTTGCCTGAATAATAAATAATATTAGCAAAAGCCAGGAGCGGGGGATAATTGGGCAGTGAAATACTTTGTGCTGGAAGTTCTGCTGCTGCAATAGACTTGTTCCTTTCCTTTATTGACCCTTGATTAAATTTTTGTAACAATTACAGACCAATAATAGGCAGCTATTGATTTCTGGGGAGGTGGATATCAAGATTTATAGACGGGAGAGTGGAAGCTATTGACTCCGAGGAGAATAATAGCTGGAATCGAGTGGGGAGTTGCTCATGTAGGCAGGTTCATTTCCATGTCCGATCCAGTGGTTTATGTCTCTGCAGCCTTGGGATGGACAGCCTGTGGAAATGCAGTGCCTCGGTGGGTGTACCTGCCTGGTGACAGCTGTTTGCCCATGGCTTGTCGTCAGATGGGCTTGGAGACTGGAAATCTAACGAATTTCCACGTTATCGTGGAATTCCAGACTGGTTTGGGTTGGGAGAGACCTCAAGGATCATCCCATCCCAACCCCCTGCTGCAGGCAGGGACAGCTTCCACTGGACCAGGTTTCTTTAGAGCCCCCTTTGTCAGGATTGAGCATTTTCTGTGCAAAATCCAGTTTTGCAGAGTTCCCAAATGGCTGGAGAAGTTGGGACCCGCCCCAAATCCCTGAAATTGCTCCTTTCGGTGTTTTTCAGTTCAGTTCTTGGCACTGAATTCAGCCCTTTTGTTTCGGGAAGTGGTTTGTGCTTTTCTTTGAGATCTTTCCGTTTCTGTTGCAGTTTGGGAGGAAAAAAGTGCTCTGCGAGCTCTCTTTTCATCTCAAAAACTCTCCTAAGATCCCACTCTTGTGCTTATCACCTTTTCCAATTGAGGCTGGTGCGTGTCCTCCCGGGCACTTGAAATTAAAGGGTGCTTTGAAACAGCGCTTTTACCGGCGTCGGGAGGATAGCAGGCAGCTTGAAGCCGCTGCCTCGCCTCCAAACCCACGAGAACCTGCTGCTCCTCGTGGACCTGGAGGTGATGCTGCCTCCTCCATCGTCCCCGTGGATGTGCCAATAGGTGGCAATCTCTGCTCGCGCACGGACGTGGCGTGTGGCACCTCTCCTCACACGTGTTATCCTTGCTCTGCAGGAGCCGCCGTGGGAGTTGGATGTGGCACGTGGAGGGAAAGAAGGGGGAAAAAAGGGATTTCGTCCCTTTTCCGATGCTACCTCGGGATTCCCTCCGAAGTTTGGTGGCTTGGCTGGGAGGGTGGGATGGAAAAGGGGGACAAAGCAACTTCCGTGTCCCTTTAAGAGCCTTTGTTGGTGTAATGGGATCCTTGATCTTGCGACTGCATAAATCACAGGCAGCCAGTTCAAGTCAATTCATATTTTTGCAGTTCGTTAGCAGCTCGGGAGGAAATTGCATTTACTATAATTGCCTCTAATTGCACCAGATTAGTGATTACAATTATTGATGGTGGCTGATTATTCATTAGGCTTCAAATCAATTCCCCTGCTTCATCATTACCCAAAACAGTAACTCTGATGAGGAGAGAAAGAGGTCTGGAGGAGTCCATGGCCATGCTCCTGCCAGGGAGCCTGCCTGCCTCCAGAAGTCGAGTGAAGTCAGCACTCCAAGCTGATTAGTGCCCCGACAGGATGGGAAAGGTCGTTAGCCAGGACTCGGGATGCTTTCGGTGGCCAGGAGATGAATTAGTCCATCCCCTCTGCATGAGCAGCACTTCTCCTCTCTCAGGTGGCTTCCTTAGAGGGGCTGCTCTCTGCTGAAACGTGGCTGAGCTTTGTGGAGAGGAGTCTCAGTAAGCCACGCAGGATCCTGAGGTGATTTGTGGCCCTGAGTCAGGAGGGCAGCGGGAGAATGCGCAGCAGAGGGAGCAGCGCTCCCAAGGCAGCCCCGGATTCCCGGAGCGCGGCCCCAGGTGCAGGCAGCCACCTGCGCCGCCTCCCAGCGATGCCTAATTGTCACCAGAGCTGCCTGACTCGCATAATAACCGGCACTTGAGGCCACACACAGCCCCCAGACTGCTGGCATTCGCAGCTGGAACGCTGTGTGAAGCTTGCCGGTGAGGTTTGCCATGCCGGCCATGCTGCCCCGGCACTCTGCCCTCTCAGGTGGGTGCAGCTTTTCCTGGGGGCTGCCCTGCCCTCCCGCCTGGACAGCCACGGCTCTGAGAAGCTGAGGGCACTCGGGACAAGGCTGAGGAGCTCGTGCAGTTACCTTGTCTGGCATGGGTGGTGCTGGCTCTGGCTGGACGTGATGGTGCTCACAGGTCTGACCCATCGGAATGTGCTCTGCCTGCCTCCCATCATCATCATCATCAGATCATCACAGAATGGTCTGGGTTGGAAAGGACCTTGAAGCTCACCCAGTCCACCCCCGGCCATGGGCAGGGACACCTTCCACTAGCCCAGGGGTCTCCAAGCCCTGTTCAACCTGGCCTTGGACACTTCCAGGGATGGGGCAGCCACAGCTGCCCTGGGCACCCTGTGCCAGGGCCTCCCCACCCTCACAGGGAGCAATTTCTTCCCACCTGCCCTCTGGAGTTAAAAGCCGTTCTCCCTTGACCTGTTCCAGGCCCTTTCCAAAGTCCCTCTCCAACCATTCCTGGTCTGCAGATGAAGGGTGCCTCAAAATCCCAAGCTGTCCCAGTGGCTCCTTTGCAAACTTCAATTCTGTTTAATTAAACTGACTGGGGGGTGCGAAGAGTGGATGTGGCGTGGCAGAGCTTGAACGTGTTCCCAAAAGCGATGGATGTATCAGCATCCTTCCGTGCTGTGTGGATCTGATTCCAGCCATCCCTCCTGCTGCCCCCCGCAGTGAAACTGAGATCCTGGGTCCCTTCCTCATGTGGGGACTGAGGGCTGAACTCAGTCCTCAGAGCAGCTCCAGTTGCTGGCCTCTGTCCCCTGATTTGCATCAGTCGAGGATGCGCGTGCCAGAGCTGTGCCTGTCGGGCAGGATTGGGATTTGTAGCTGAGCAGGACATGCAGGTCCCAGCTGTCTCCTTAAAGGCCACTTATTACCTACATTTCCCACCTATTGATCCTGGTTCTGCCGCCGTGCTCAGACACTGCTAGGAAAAAGGAACCATAAAAAGAAGGGAAAAGGTTGGTTCTGTTCATTAATCTCAGCCACTCCCGTCATCGGGAGGAGCAGGGCCTGAAGGCTCAATTAGCCTTGGTGGCTGCAGCTCGGTGACACATGGCAGCTTCCATCACTTTCCTCACGGATGCTTTCCCTCCCTACGTCTGTCTCCAGCTGGCCCTGAGAGGCTTTGATGGGAGATAAGGAGGGGAGCACTGGGAAGCCCTGGGAATTGCATCCTGCACCCAGGTGAGGATGGGGACCTGGTGGGAGGTGGTGGGCAGGAGCTGGCTCAGCTGAGACGGACGAGGTCAGTGGTGTCCGTCTTCTTCAAGTGCAGGATTTGGAACTGCTGTGAGACCCATAGGGATGGTTCTTTTCAAGATCTGGGAGTTTTTTCTGGAAGGATTGGGATTCCTAAATCTCCGTCCCACCCTTGCGGTGCCAGTGCTGTCGCCATCTCAGGTGTGTGTCACCTGACAGGACAGGGAGGGAATTATGTGGGTTAGAGGGACATCTCACATCTCACTCTAAATGTCCCAGCTGGAGACATGTAAATCTGGATCCTCTGGACCTCCTGCCGTGCCAGGAATTGCATTTGTCCTGAGGGAGATGAAATTCAGGTTGTGGTGCTGATGCAGCTTTAGGACATCTCCTGCTGGGCCGGAGGCAGAGCCCGCTGTGGTGTAGGAATATCCCAGGAGTGTTTGCAGAGTGTGAGTGTGCCAGAATCAGAGCCAGGGAATCATCAGAGACTCATGGGGTGGCTCGGGTTGGGAGGGACCCTAAAGATCATCCCATTCCACTCCCGGCCATAGGCAGGGACACCTTCCACTGTCCCAGGGTGCTCCAAGCCCCATCCAGCCTGGCCTTGGACACTGCCAGGGATCCAGGGACAGCCACAGCTGCTCCGGGCACCCTGTGCCAGGGCCTCCCCACCCTCCCAGGGAACAATTCCTTCCCAGTATCCCACCCATCCCTGCCCTCTGGCAATGTGAATCCATTCCCCCTTGTCCTGTCACTCCAGACCTGTGCTCAAAGTCCCTCTCCAGCTCTCCTGGAAGGGGCTCTGAGGTCTCCCCAGATCCTTCTCCTCTCCAGGCTGGACACCCCCAGCTCTCCCAGCCTGCCTCCAGAGGGGCTCCAGCCCTCGGAGCTTCTTTGTTGTCTCCTCTGGACTCTGTCCAGCATCTCCACATCCTTTTTGTGTTTAGGACCCACCCCACACGGCTCATGGCTGCTTCCCCAATACCCTCTGGCTCCCACCTTCCCGGTTACTCTCTGCCCCTTTCCTGGGCCGGGCTGGGCTGAGCAGCACCCATTCTGTTCCTTTGGGAATTCCTGCCTCCTGCACTGCACGTACCATGAGCGGCCTGTTCGTGCCTCTCTGGTTTTCCTTCTAATTTGTCTGAGCATTTGCTCAGGAGTGATTTGTTTGGTGATTGTTCACAGAAAAGAGTTATTCTTTCACCCTGCCGTTCCGAATAGCCGTGAGCATCTCGAGTCCCCAGTTACTTTGCAGTTTGCACAGCAAAAATCAGCAAAATTCAGACAAAAAATTCAGACAACTTGGATTCCTCTCCCATTGTCTCTGAGCGTTCAGCCTTTGCAAGCACCTGTAGGATTTTGGAATGCCGTGGAGAAATCTCCTCTTCCACTGAGGCAAGAAGCAACTCAAAAGCACGGACCTAAAGTAGGTTTTAGGTTAAAACCCTGCAAAAGCAACCCCAATGTTTTCCGATCTGATTTTTAAGGACTAAACTCCCGCTGAAGGTTTGGGATCAACAATACTGAGAGCACCTTCCACGGGTTTGCATGGAATTAGTTAATGTGGATTTATAGAAAGAGACTTTTAAGCAGATCTCTTTGAAAACTTTAACTTGCAAAAGTTAAAGGAAAAAGTAAGATACCAGTAGGGAATAAAACTGGCATCATCAGAGCCTTTCTAGTGGAGCAACACAGCTTGAACTGGACTAATGAGCCTGAGAGTTTAAAAAAAAGATTATATATGTCTCTGTATCTCTATATCTCACATTTGTACCTTTGAAGTGCTGGCAGTTGGATATCTTGGGTTTGGCTGGGCTGCAAACACACACGATATTGGATGGCCACTATTTATTCCGAATTTTCTGCATTTTGCTACTTCCAGCTCTGTTGCAAGAGGCTCCTCTCCCCTCGTGACACTGGCCAGTGCCCAGAAGTGACGTTAGGTGGGTGCAAAGTTTGTCCTGGGGGTATCCGTGACCTCGGTGATGGCAGAGGGGTCTCCTCCTCGTCGTAACGCCGAGTCAGCATTATTTAGGAAGTTGAATAGGGAGTTGGGGAACTGGGATTCTCATTTCAGGGCGGAAAGATCTTTACCTGCAGATACAAGAAATTAGAAAATCAATTAACAAACCGAAATCGTTACATCCAAGCTGGATAATTCGCCTGCTTCCCGGCAGTGTCCTTGCAGGATGCGAACCTAGGAGAGCACACGATTCCCGGCCTCATCCCTCTCTTGGCTAAAACGCTCCAAGGGAGTTTTCAGGCGATTTATGGCTGACTTAGGAGATCAATCTCTCCCGGCAGATGGGAGGGAACTCATTTTGGGGTTTTGAAGCAAACACAGTTAAATCTTCTTTTCCCGGCTGAGCTGCTTGTCTTGCAATGACAGGAGGGCGGGCGGCTGGGAGCTCTTCCCTGCTCCTGCCGGGGGACTCGGGGATGCTCCTTCACTCGGGGATGCTCCTGGCTCCCCACGCTGCTGGGGGGGAGCAGGTGTCGCAGGGATCTGGCAGGGAAAGGGCTGCAGGCTCAGCACCACGAGGGCATTGCCACCGCTTTTAGTGGGACACCCCAAAAGGCAGGGATTTATCTGGGCATGACGAGTGGAGCCGAGAGGGAACCTGCTCGTGGGGGTCTGATCCCAGTGGCTGAGCTGTCACTTCTCCATCAGCTTTCCATCCCATTTCTTTCTGATGGCTTGGGGTGAAGTTACCTGCTATTGTCATGGAAACAAGCTTGGATGCAGGGCCAGGTGGCAGCAGGCGGCTCAGAGCCATCTGACCCTTGCCTGCCTCTGATTCCCCCGTTTTCCCTGACATCCTCGCTCCAAACCTGCCGGTGCTGCTGCCAGGCTCACAAACTGGCTTCCCAAGGATGGATGCTCAGCAGGAAGTGAAAGCAGTGGGTTGCTCCTAACCTTGGCAGGAGATTCCAGCTTTCTGCTGGGCTTTGTGTTGCCTGAATTCATAGCAGGGTGATTCCCCCACTTCAAATTCCCTCTATCCCAGGCCTGAGAGGAGTTTCTGAGTAAGTGGAAGTTGTCAGAAAAAACATCCCATGTCAAAAAGAGGGAAGTATCCATATCAAATTGTACCTGAGGCGGAATCCTCTGCTTTCTTTGATTGATGTTACAGGAGGAAAATTGAAGTGAAACACTTGGAGTTTATTGAAGAGATGAGAATTGACAATTTCACCTTTTTATTCCTTTGGTTCCGGTGCCATTGCTCAGGTTTGGGGTTTGGTTATTGAAGCAGTGCTGGCTGCGCCTGGGATGAAAAGGCAGGATTTGTGGATAGCTATTCCTGCCTCACAGTCAGACCTCATGGGAGCCACAAAGCTGCTCCATGCCTCAGTTTCCCTTCCACACGAGTCCTCCTCAGGATGAACACGGCCTGAGCCGTGCAGGATCTTACTGGGGCACAGCCCAAGAGGCAGGGAGCAATTCGGAGGCTGGAAATGTTCAGAAATAACTTTTTGTCCGTGCCCAAATTCCCGATCCGACTGACAGCGCTTCGGAAAGGTCCCAGATGCTCGCAGGGAAGCGGGCTGCTCAGCCAAGCGGGACGGAGAGGCGCGTGATACAGCGCTGCGGTGCCGGAGAACGACAGCCTTGTCACGCTGACTTATGATGGATGAGGGAAAAACCTATTTCTCATCGGCGCTGGGAAGATGTGAAGTGTAAAGAAGGATGCACCAGGAGTCTCCGGGCGATTCATCTTGTGTCGGGCATGCTCCCGGAGTCGGCTGAGTTGAGAGAGAGCGTGCGCCGGCAAAGCCAAGAGGCACGGAGAAAAGGAGGGGCTGGGGAGAAAATTCATTATGTGAGGGATAATCTCAGCAGGAAATATCAAAATGTCAGCGGCACCCCAGATAGGGGAGAGGAGAAAAATTAACTGGGGGCATTTGTCAGCTGGTTAACCAGGCGTGGATCGGAGCGGAGCGGTTGGATGCCGAGGAGACGGCTGCCAGGATGGGATGGGAGGCATTGAGGAGGTGGAAGAGGGGCAGAAGAGGAGCTGGATTCGCTGGAGAGGGAATTTTGCCCTCGAGGCTGGGCTCTGCAGTGTCTGCCCGGTGCTGTGGGTGCCATGTTGAGCTTGGGTTTTCCATGGAAGTTAAAAAAAATTACTACATCCTTACACCCAAGGGGCTGCTCCTCACCTCTCAGGCATTAAAAATCTCAGGATATTTTTAATCTCAAAGGGTGGTGCCTCTCTGGTGGCAGAGCAAGGGCTGGTGACTCCCAACCTGGCCCCTGGTTCTGGTCCCATTAAGGGCTGTGGAGCCCCAGTAGCCATGGAAGGGGGCGGGGGGAAACGATTGGGCTGCTGGATCCGTGCTGTTATTTGCCCAGCCGGGATCAGCCTGGTCCCATCCTGTGGCTCATCCCTGGCACAGAGAGAGCCAATTTCCAGCACAGGAGATGAGCTCTCTTGTAGGCTGCAGCAGCCATGAGGAAGGAAGTCGGGACCAAACCTGGCCAGAAGAGAAAACCTTGATGTTCTACCTGGCCAGGGCATTCAGGAAGTTTTAGTGTTTTAACCCATCCTAGAGTGAATTTCCATGCGTGGAGCTTCCCTCAGCATCCCCACAGGAGTTTGGGCAGGGTCTGCACTCCAGGAGGGCTCCCAACACCTTGTTTTCCATTCGGTGAGTCTGAAAAGCAGCTTTGCTTCAAGAAATCCCTTGGGTCAGGTGGCAGCAGTAAATGGCCAGGGTGGTTAGGAATGATTGAGCCATTTATTTCCGAGTGTCCCCGGACCAGCTGCCCCAGCAGCGCTTCCAGCTCCGTATCCAGGGGGAAGGTTTAATAGCTGGAGTCCCAGGGCGCAGGGCTTGGGATAACAGCTGGGGCTTGACACCAAATAAAAATCCCCTATTAAAGAAATCAGGCTAATTTACTGTGTGAAATGAACCAACCTAAACTGCTCCCGAACAGACAATATATTGTACTTTTTTAGTGGGAGTGGAAATATTATCGGAAGCCTCTGCAGCAGCCTGTTGGTCTCCTGCCTGTGCAGCTCCTGGGGTTCTGATGGATGCTCCGTGCCTTTCCTCCCCACCGTAGAACCCTTCTTCATCCAGGTGATGCAGAAATCCCACAGATGGGAGCACTCAGCATCTCCGAGCCTCTCTCCAAAGTGCTCTGCAGCATCCAGGGAGCTGCTGATTCCACCCTGGGAGCTTTTGGAGAGGATTCTGCCTGTGCCTGAAACCAAACCCACGTGGAGGTCTGGGAACAGGCTGCAGACATCAGAATTAATGTTCCTGTGTGATGTGTTGTGATCGGGGAGGAGACCCCTGCACTGAGCTACTGCAAACCCATCAGGGACCCAGAAACATCTTAGAGGTCTTTTCCAAACTGAATTCCATGATTTTGTGGTGCAAGAGAGAGTTGGAAAGCTTTGGGTGAGAGACATCTACTGTAGAATACCAGGGCGCCGCGCGGGGCCCCATTCCGCTCTCGAAAATTGGTGTGTTTTCCCCATTTTCCCAGCAGCGCTTTCCCCAGCCGATTGGGCTGAAACTTCTCCATTTCGGTGCTGCGCTCGTGTCCTTCAGCAGAGATAAACCCCGGATGACTTCTCCTATCGATCCTCACCGTGAGCATCGTGGGGAGCCAGAGGTGTAAGTGCCACTCTCTCTCCCTCCGCCGCTCCGTTAAGTGAGACCTTTAGCGCGAGTCTTGAAAGGGAAAGACGAGTCTCCTCCACACCCGGAGCCCCCTTCTCCTTCCCGCCCCAGGAAACCGTGGTACAACTTGGAACCGATTAATAATACACAAAGGGATGATGTGGCTGGGCAAAGTGCGGCGGTTTCCTCGGCTACCTTGTGTTATGCTTTTATTAAGCTGCGATCTAAAGCGAAGGAGAGGGAGTGATTTTATAGCCTGCAGCGTCTTGTTTGCAGATTATTTTCCAAAGATGCTCAGTAGAATATCAATTGCCTGTGATGAGACATCCCGGCAGGTGCTGCCTTGCTCAGA
Source organism: Machaerirhynchus nigripectus (assembly GCA_013397975.1). NCBI lineage: Eukaryota > Metazoa > Chordata > Aves > Passeriformes > Dicruridae > Machaerirhynchus > Machaerirhynchus nigripectus. The sequence goes on along the minus strand of VZRQ01000199.1, from coordinate 55,502 downwards.
GGAGGCTGCACGAGGCGGCACAGTCCCTCCTGGCATCCGTGTGCTCATCCCGTGCTCGGTCTCGGTGGAATTCGGGCTGGCACGGATGGGGACGGACCCCGGGGCTGGGGAGAGAGTTTTGGGGTGGGCAGCTCTAAGTGCGGAGGATGGTTTGGGACTGAGGCAAAGCCCCGCCGGCTGTGCCGTTCCGTCCCTCCAGCCCTAAATCCAGAGGTTTCTGTGGAAGCACAGATGTTCAGCCCTGCACGTCCAGGTTGCAATGGCACCGCTCATTAGCATTTGCTGGGGTTTGGACGGGGGACAAGGAAACAGCCCGCGTGTCAGATGGCAGAGAAGGGCAGCAGAGAAGGAAAGTGGGAGGGGAGCTGGCGGGGTGCGATGACTTCCCAAAGTCACACTGCAGTGTGGGGAGGGAGCCAGGCGCCTGCCTGCTCTCTCAGCCCCCTGACCTGCCTGCTGGATTGCGCTACCCGAAATAAAAGCATCTTTTCTCTCTGTCGTGGGGATGGGTCGAGGACAGCTCGGGGTGATTGGTGTCTTTCTGAGTGGCTGTGGCAAAAGCAGCTGAATTCCTGAGTGTACAGCATGAGAAAAAGCGGGGGAAAGAAGCTAAGCAGGGGTTTTGCTTTACAAAAGTAATACTTTCTGGTTCTTTGTGATGCTCTGAACCCTCCACGATGCCTTGGAGCCCCTTTAAGCACCCGTTGGTGGAGGGTGCAGACAGATTCCTGCCATCAGGCAGAGCTTCCCAAGAGCCACAAAGCCCAATCAGCAGGAGAGGAACAATCGAGGCGCCGGCGGTCTCGGAGCTCTTCAGCTGATGAAGAAGAGCAGGGTCTGGACAAATTTGGAATAAGAAATCAGCTGCTGAGGAGGAACACCTAGTGACCTAGCTGGGGAAAGGAGGCAAAAAGTTCTCCTCTATTACTCGTGTGTCTTTTCAGAGCATCTTTAATCATATCCCGCGTCATCTTCATCAGAGGGAAGGTGGTAATCAAGGCAGCTGCCTGAGGCTGATGCTGTGTCTTTATGCTGCCGAGGCTGTTCTTTTTGGGGTAGTCAGGAGAGCAGCTCTGGAGTGTGGGAATGCATTTGGGATGTGTTTGGCTTTTTTTTTTTTTTTATTGGAACCACTTAGGAGTTGGCTCAGGACAAGGATTGAGGATTGTGCTAAGGACAGGGATTGAGATGCTCTTGCCCAGGGAGTTAATGAAAGACAAATGCAATGTAGTCTCTTATTTATTTATTTTTTTTTTCCTCCTGCCTTCTTTCTTTGTAGTGGTAAAATGATAGAATTTCATGCAGTCAATTGAGGCTATTGAGTTGTTTTGCCACTGAAGTTCTGGAGCACTGACTGTATGGATTCACAGTGTCCCCTTGCAATAACATCCCTTTTAACAATGTGCTATCAGGGGAGAGCTGTGCAGGCTTTAAAAGGTTTTCCACGACTGTATTTCTCTCTCTCTCTCTCTCTCTCCACTCGATGTGCTGAAAGCAAACCTGGGGCAGGTTGCAAGACAAGAAGGAGGCCTCGAGCCACGGCCATGAGGGAATTGGTTGTGCCTGTGTCCTGCTTTATGGCAAGACACCAAATTTCAGATTTTCTTGGAGCTGGGGACACATGGGATCCTTGTCCCTTCCCTGCTGGGTCCGTCACTCCAGCTCTTGGCTCCTTCAGGAGCTGCTGAGAGACAGCTAATGCTTTGTACTGACAATAAACGTAAGGGATAAAAGGAATGCAAACCCAAGGCTGAGAGGGAAAGCAAACAGCTGAAACCCCAATTTTCTCTGAATTCCTGTGATTCCCCCCTCTGTGTGTGCTCGCCCTCACTCGCTGTTAGCTCTGCTCTGCTGCCCAGAGGAGAGACCTTTGCCTGAATGGAGCAGCACAGGGACATGCCAGGTCCCGAGTTCCTGGGTGAAATCCCATTCTGGTCCCTCTCCCTGTGGCTCCGTGGTGCTGTTGGTCTTTGCTCTCCGAAGGCAGAGTTTAAATGAGCTTTTCCTTCAGAAGAGAAGAGTGGCTTTGCTGGGCATGCCCTGGTGTGGTCCCCGTGGCTCTCGCTGCTCGGGGGCACACGTGGGCACCCAGCAGGTTCCAGGTGGGGCTGGGATAGCTGGGCAGACCCCGCAGGGTTCAGTGCCTTGGGGTATGATCCAAGTGAGATGAGCTGCAGCCCAAAAAGTTCTCGGGAGGTGTCATCCAGGGTGGGGCTCAGCCTCCTGGGATCCCTGTGGTGCTCAGTGGGGCAAATCAGAGAATCCCAGACTGGTCTGGGTTGGAAGGGACCTTAAAGCCCATCTTGTTCCAACCCCCTGCCACGAGCAGGGGCGCCTTCCACTAGACCAGATCTCGGCAGCTCCAGATCTCCGTAGATCTCCCGGGAAGCTCCGTGTCCGTGCCTGCTCTGGGAGCGTCTCCCGGCATTGCCGGGCCTCCCACCAGCCCATCCATAATGCAGATCTCTCCAGGTGTCCTTGCTGCAGTATCCCTGCAGCTGATCAGGCTGGGGCTGGGATATTTATGAAGCTCAGCTTTCCAAATTTCAGCTGGTTTTAACCTTCACTCCTCTGTTTCCTGGCTCTTTGGTGTGTGCTCTTTTAATAACTGTAACCCATCTGATAATGTTGTTATAAATTAATGATCTGTTTACAACCTTAACTCTGTTTTAATGAAGACTTTTTTTGTTGAGGAAAATAAAAGCTGCTGTAATTATACCTTGTGACTGCAGGGTTTTATAGCCGGTGAACTCATCCAACAAGCAATTTCGATTAGTTTATCCAGGCAAATATTCTAGTGTTGATTTCATACATATAAAAAACACACACAGCTACTTCCATGAGCAGCAGAAATAATTATTCCTGGATCCCTGTGCCTGTGTCTCGAGAGCAAACCCGTGCTAGATTTTCTGATGTTTAAAAAAAGTTGAATTCACAGTGCTGCCTTTCTCCGGGTAAAAGCTTTAATAGTATCTTTCATCTGACTAGTTCCCTATTTTCCCCAAACTTGTATCTTGGAGATAAATGTGTCCTTCCATCAGATTTTATTGAAATGGGTTATAAGGTTTAGAAATCTCTGGAGATGGGGAAAGGAAACAGCCGGGCAGGCACTGCCGGTGTGTAAGGCTCATTTCCTCAGGAAACCAGGCTGAAAATACTTTGGGTGCCATTAAAAAGTTGGAGCTGTCGTTTCAGGGTAAAGCTTCAGAGAGACTTGGAAGCTGTTTTCCGAGTGGTTAGCTCAGTCTGTGTTTCCCAAAGCGCTCGGCTTGGGTTGCTGGGCAAATCCCTGCGTTTCGGGGGCTCAACAGCCAGCCAGGCGCCGAGGACGCTGGAAAACGTTGCTGTTTCTTTTGGTGCCTGCACGAAGCCCAACCCGCCGGATCCTTCTGGAGATGTTGGCCAGCACAGCACATGGGTACCTTTGATCCATTTTACTGGAGATTCCGATTGTCATGAGGTTCACAAGGTCCAAAAAGCCCTCGCCTCCCACCAGCTGAGGTTGGACCTGGTTGCCAGAACCTTTATGCCGAGGACAAGGGCATGGAACGAAGGCGGTGGGCTGGGATCTGGGACACCTCAGTTTTGGGCTGCCCTTGGTGCTTTTGGCAGAGCTGCAGAGGTGGGTGCAGGTGGGAGCCTCTGTCAGAGGAATTTCTGAATCCCACAGGAATTTCTGCCTCTGAAATTCCTGTGGGATTGGGGAAGTCAGGTCAGCCTTCCTTGCTGATGGTGCTGTAAAGGAGTGCACGAGGGTGGTGATCCCTTCTCCTGTCTGTGAGTCACCCCTTGTCTCCACCTGGAAATATCCCCTTGGCAATTGCTCCCTCCTCCCAGCCTTGCTGAGCACGGATCACACAATCACAGAATCCCAGAATTGTTCGGGTAGGAATGGATCTTAAAGCTCATCTCATTCCTACCCCCTGCCATGGACAGGGACACCTTCAACTTGACCAGATTGCTCCAACCCCATCCATGCCCTAATCCTAACCCTAATCCTAACCCAACCTGGCCTTGGACACCTCCAGGGATGGGGCATCCACAGCTTCTCTGGGCAGCCTGTGCCAGGGCCTCACCACCCTCCCAGCAGCTGGGAATCTCCAAGATTCCTGCCTGTCTTGGAACAGTTCTGATGGTCACCATCCACACTGACCCCAAGATTATTGCGCTCGTCCTTTCTTACGGCATCCTGTCCCAGCCCTGCTCTCCCGTTCCTTCACCCCCCTTCCCCGCCCATGCTACCATTGTCCATGGATCTTGCATCTCTGGCTGGAGCCGCCCATCTTGTGGGCTCTCTGCTCATGTGAGATGTGCAGGTTTAAAAATAACCAGTGCTGGGCATGGCGTAGGAATTCTGGCTAATGAGGGCACTGGGATTCGCTGCCCGCGGTCACTCCGGTTCACACCTGCCATAAAACCTGCACGGTTTGTGCCTCGCTCGTGGCCTTTGCCATCCTGGGGATGGCACCTGCCTGATGTTTCTCTGTGCTTCTCCTCCTCATCCTCAAGGTATAGAAAAAAAAGGAATTTCCTAGAAATTTTCCTTATTTTATTTGAGCTTCTTTCCCACGGTAGGATGCTGTGTCTGCCTCCTGCATTCCCCACATTACCTCAGGATCAGTAACAGTAGTAGAATGATTTTTTTTCTTGGAGGCTGTCCAGCAAGGTCCCCGGAGCAGGGACACTGGCCTTGGCATGTTGAGCTGCATCCCTGCTCTGCAATCAATTCCTCCAATTCCAGCCCCCTGCTGCAACCAACAAAAAGTTGAACCAAAAGCATTTCCCGCCCCTGAAAATCCATTACAGTCCCTGTCACCGGCCTTTTCTCACAGTTGCTTTTTTTTAAATTTTAATCTCTTTTTTTTTGTTGGGTTCAGTGGGGCTGTTTTCCCATCCTGATTACAAGGAGTTATCAGAGAAATCCTTTGCCAAGTGTCAGCCCACAGGCACCTGAGGCAGCTGGAGTAGGAGTTATCAGTATTTGAACAGGTATGGAACAGGCTCCTGGCCACAGACTGGGGCGATGTCCTTCCCTGTGTCCTTGTGGCTGGCAGGAGGGATCGTTTAACTGAAGATACTGAGGGAAAAGTGGCTTGGAGCTGAGTCTGGCCAGTCCCATGAACTCCAGCTCTCCATGTGTGGGATAAGGTCCCCAGATGCTGAACCAGGACTGCGCCTAGGGATGCTCTGGCTGCCAAAGCTGCTTTTAGATCCAGCATCCCATTTCAAAATTCCTTCTCCTTCTTTCTTAAGTGCAGAGCTCCAGGCGGTATTTTCGATCATTTTATTTTACTTCTCTTTCTTTCTTCTTTTTAATTCCCAAGTGGCGCTGGTGCCTGAACCTTGGGGATGGGAACGGGAACATTGTGGGAAACCTGTGCCTTAATTTTCTATCGTTTCTCTTTTTTTCCCCCTTTTCTTCATATCTCCACCAAGAATCTGCATAAAGCTCCTCCACATATCATTTATTCATCTGTATTTCAGCGCGAGGGGCTCTGCCTCGTGATGGAGATGTCATTTGCAAAATAATAAGGTCCCTCTTGCTGCAAGAAGAGCACCCCCGCTCTTCCCCCACAGGGTCACTGCCTTCAAATTATAAATCTTTTTAACTGTTACCTCGTGGGTATCCATGAGCACGGCGCTCAGATTAATTCCAGGTCTGCTTCCTTGTCGTCTCCTCTGCTTTCTCTTCTTGCCGTGCGTTCGGCTCTCGAGTGTCGGATCTGGGTTCCTAATTGGGTCGCATCAGAGGATCTTTGCCGTCAGCTGCTGCGCTTTCTGCGTCGTGCAGGGACGCAAGGCACAGATATCATCCCGTAATTAGGCTGGTGTTAGGTGCTGGAAGTGGTGCTTCCCTGTTTGATCCCTTCCTGTGCCGTACGCGGCGTCCAACCACCCGGCAAAGCCTCTGCTCAGGGCGTGTCCGCAAAAAAGGGACTTTGTTTTTGTTTATGGGGTCGTTCCTGCAGCAGGCCACTGTGTAAATGATGAGGGACAGTGGGGCACTGGTGTTTTGGTGTGAAAAAGGCTTTTTTTTTTGGCCTCTGGCTGTCCAAACCAGCGGGACACAGCGCAGACCCTCATGGAGGGTGCCCTTAGGAGCCAGGGATGCAGAATTGGCTTCTCCCAAACAAAAAATCCACGGACACAGCCTTGATCTCTAATTTGGCTCATCCCTACCAGAGCCAAGGGAATTGTGCTGTGCCAGCAGGGAATCCCTCCCTATATAAAGATGCTTTTATGGGGTATATCCCTGGAGCCCACCCCGTTGTCCTCTTCCCTGAACTTTGGATTTTATTCCTCGCCTCTGCCCCCAAACCCACCTGAGGCTGAGCCAGCTGCATCCCAGGAGCTGCTCATGTGGCTGCTGTTACAGAGGGGAAATTATTAATGACCCAGGGTGTAATTACCTATGTCTTAAGCCTCGCTCAGGCTCCGCTGACATCTTTGCAGAGGAGGGAGGAGGGGTTTCAGGGAGACACCTTGCTGTTTAATAAATAAAAGAAGAGATTCATAAAGTGTCTGGCAAGCACATTCCTCACATAGAAATGTTACGGAATAACACGGGATGAATAATAGAAAAGGTTATTGAAAAATTCATAATTTCCAAGCGCCAGTGAAGGCCAGGCTTCCATGCCGTTTATTTGCCTGTAGAAAAGTGATTAAAATATATATTATTGTCCTGTCTATAGGAAAATGTATTATTAAGTGGATACTAGCATGACATTTGAAAAATCCATTTCATTCCATTTAGTGGCGGGCGGTGGGAGGGGAAGGGGGGGTCTTTTTCCCGCTTTTGTGGAGGAAGGCTTTAAGGGCGTTTTAGTCAGGCCTTCAGAAAAACAGCAAAACCAGAGAGAGGGGGAGGGTTTAATTACAGCCCCTTCCCTCCCAGCGGTGCCCTTCACTCCCCGGTTTTGTGCCTTTTGCCTTAAAGATGGAATGAGATTCCTTCACCTTCGTTTATTGCTTCGGTTGCCGAGAAGGGGAAATGAGGACGGACAGTGGGGATGCAGGGACGGGGGATTTTCTCCCTGGACCACACGGGCGGAGGGTGGGTGGGTTTCTGCTGTGGTTTTCAGGGGTTCTCTTTAGTTGATGATCTTGTGATGTTGGCCTGGATAGCAGGTCAGCCTCGATGGCCCGGAAGCAGAGGGACTTTGTGCCCTCCAGATTGTGCTGGTGGGGCTGGTGACGCCCAGGTTGTCACACTGGGCTCAGCCCTCTTGGTTTTGGGTCGTTTTATTAACTTGAGTGCATGCCCAAGCCTTGCTCACAGACCTGTCCTGAGTGTTGGCTTGGGAAAGGCGGGGAATTGGGGTTTTTGGGGAGATGTTGGGTGTGTTTCTTGGGCTTGATCCCTCCCCTGATCCATGCAGGCAGCCCAGTTGTGCAGTGAGGGGTGAGGAATTGTCCCAAGAAACTTTCTTGACCAAATACCAGGATTTTGATCAATATGACTAAAAAGAACTCCACGTTAGCCACTTTTCCTCTTGGATAAATGTCTCCTCTCCAAGCCAGCCACGTTCCAGCTGCATGGGGAGGGTGGGTGTTCTGGGGATGGGTGCCATGCAGAGGTCTCTGGGCGAACCAGGTCAAACCAGAGGGTGGATTTGTGTTGCACCCGTGGGATCTGGCTCCTACAGAACTCCGCGTGTAAAACATCTTCCCCCAGGCAAAAGGTACGGGTCACTGAACAGACTGGTTTGGGGTATTTGGGCTTTTTCTCCGAGAGCAGCCTCAGGAGATGGGCATTTTGGGCAGGAAAGTTGTGTCATGCATAGCCAGAGGCATTTTGTATATCTGCTGTGAACACCGAATTTATCTGGGGATTAAAAGGCAAGACCTGTCCCCTCTGCTCCGGTAATGTCGGCAGGAATACGTCATTCCACATTAGCCTGGATCCGTCCTCGAGAAGAGAGGTGGGAGCTTTTCCTCTCCCCCCTCCCCATGCCTCAGATCTTGAGCAGAGTCTATATTTGCTGCGTTAATGACTCGGAGCCAATCTCCAGCTCCTCTTCAGTTTTATTCATAGATCCCATCTGGGACTGTCGGAAATAGAAAGGCAAAACCTGCAAAGAAGCCATGTGGCAGGAGAGGACATGAGGCAAGGAGCTGCTTCTAAAAAGAAAACAAGGCTTGGGATTGACTTAAACTGTTCCTCAATCTGGAAGGATTTGCCAGGATCCTCAATTAAAACAGTTTAAAATACAAAGCTACTGGTTTTATGGTTTTAACGAAATGTTTTGATTTTGAGGGAGTGTTCAAAATTGAGCTAGGCCTCCAGCATCTCCAAAAAGCAACTCGCAGAGCGCTGATGTTGAGCATCTCTGGAGGTACCTCCATCCATCCATCCATCCATCCATCCATCCATCCATCCATCCATCCATCCATCCATCCATCCCTCCATCCCTCCATCCCTGGCATGGAAAGCCTCAGACCCTGCCCCTCAAATTACATAACTTAAAATACATAGACCCAAGCGTGTCTGAGAGGCAGAGGTGTTCATTGTGTAAAGCTCTTTAAACCTGCGTGGAAAATCAGGCTGGGAGGACACGAGTATCGAGCTCTCGCTGCAAAGGAGAACTTAATGTACCCAGAAGCCGCTGATAGACTGTCTGATAGCCGGAGTCACAGCCCGATGGGCAGCCTCGTCCTCTCCTGCCTGGAAAAAAATAGCTCTGAGCAGGAACAGAGGCTGTGCCTAGGAAAATGGCCATGTTTGGTGTGGAGGGGCTGCAGCTCGGCGTTCACCCTGGAATTGTGAAGGATTAGGGGAAAGGAGCACGGGAAGGCGCGGGGATGGCGACGTGGCGGCGGCAGCTCCGTGGTCAGCATGGCAAATGTGTGGGCACCACTTTTGTGATCAGCCATCTCTCCCTGCCTATTTATTTTTCTGGGCTCCCCCTCCCTGCCTTACAATCTCCCCCCTTCTCTTTCTCTACCTCTCCCTGCCCAGCCCCAGTACCCATCTTGGAGGATCTAAATTAAAATCTGTTATCATTTCCTGGATAATCCCCTTTGATGCCCTGAATACAGCAGAATCTGTCCTGCTTCAACCTTGCATGTAAGTGCTGATAGCTTTTGAACAGCTAAATGGCTTTGTATATCTCATACAAATGTCTGTCTCATCCAGGAGCTGGCAAGCCCCGCGCAGTCGGCTGGGGAAGCTTTATGAGTTACAAGTGGAATTACTTCGGAGAGATGCTAAGGAGGCCAAGCCTTTCAGAACACGTTCCCTTGGCATCTTCTGTCTGGCAGGGACGGCGCTCGCATTGTCTTAACCTCGCAGAGCAGCTAATTGGTGTTGTGGTGCTGATGCCATTTGTCATCAGGGCTCTCCTGCATCCAACCCACTGTGCCAGCCGGGATCTGCCCCTCTGGGCTTGGCTGGGGGTATCAGTTTGCCCCAAACCGAGCTCCTGGGGAGCTGGGGGTTGAGGAGGGCTTGGGCATGGACTTTGTTTGTGGGATTTGTGCAGAGCTGAGGGTGAAATGGGTGTTTTATAGAACCCCGGAATGGTTTGGGTTGGATGGGACCTTGAAGCTCATCTTATTCCACCCCCTGCCATGAGCAGGGACACCTCCCACCGCACCAGGTTGCTCCAAATTGGTTTGTGGATCTCTACCCAGCCTGTCTCTGGGTGCAGTCGATGTCCCAGCTCAGATCCCGGTGTTCTGCCAGCACAGCTGATCTTTGTGCTGGGGCTCCTGAGTTCCATCTCCAGTGTGAGTGGCCGCTTGTCCCTTTCCATCCTGGGTTCTCTCATTGGTCGTGGGGTCACGGAAGCTCTGTCAGACCCTCCCTCCTCTGCTCTCCCTGGGGATCTGTGTCGTGTCCAGGTGCGAGGTGAGGGATGCCTCCCTCCTTGAACCATCCTGTCCCAGCGCCACCTCTTGTGCCATCCTTGCAGGGGACGTCTGAGGACACGGGACCTTGCCGAGGGGAGTTTTCCCCGGTGGGAGTGGATTGTAAACCGGCAGAGCAGGGCTGCTGCTGGGGGGTGAGCAGGACACCGGTGCTCCTGGAACACCCCAGGTCTGGGAGAGTGCCCATCCCCTGCGTGTCATGGGTTAACTCCAGCCAGAAACGCCACCCCAGCCCAAGGCAGCAGAGTGCTGCAAAATACCGAGTGCAGCACAAAGTAATTGCCTGTCTAAAATAAAACCTCTCCAGCCGGGAGAGAAACCAGGAATCACTGCAGCCAGTGACGTCTTCGTGCCCCCTCCGAGGACCCGCAGAGATCTGTGGGCACCTGGGGAATACAGGGGGAGGAAATTCTGCAGGAAGCTGGTGATAGTTCAGTGACGGCCCGATGACATGAGCTGATGTGGCAAGGCACAGCTGGGACTGGGAAGCATCTTCCCGGCTCCCCGCCCCGGGTGAGGGGATAGAAAATCACAGCCCCTGCCTGGGGAGCGGCACTTAGCCAAAAACCCCGAGGAGAGAGGATTAACGGGGAGGAGCCGGAGAAAGGGAGGAAGGGCTTTATTTTTGAAGGAAAAAAGAACTCTACGTCCCTTTTAGTTGCAAGCACTTCTTCCCCGTGACTGCCTTGCTGCTCCTCTCTGGTGCAGAGCTGGGAAACAGTGGGCCCACATCCCCTGGTTAAATTGTGGGAGCGTCAGTGATGGCTGGGGGGCTTCTGGGGGTGCAGGGAAGGGGAGTCCGTGGTTCTGCAGATCACCAGCCCTGTGTTCAGCTCGGGGGGAGAGGACAGGGCACAGCCAGCCAGCGCCAGCCGCATTCATTCCTCAAAGCTGCCTGTTGTGCAGGAATTCATCTGCCAAATCGGCCAGAGAGCCAGCAGAGAGCACGGGAGTGGACTTAACCTTCCACCTCTGCTTGTGCTTCCTCAACAAAAAAACCCCAAACAAAGTGCTCTTGCTGAGCAGGGACTTTGTCAGAGCGAAGGGGAAAGCAGGCAGCTGGGCTGCAGAGAGCTGCTGGCTCAGGGCAGGCAGCCCTGGCTCTCCAAGTGTCCCCTGGGAAAGGGGGAGTCATCCCTGCTTGCCCTTCCTTTCTCTCCAAAGGCTCTGAAATCTCCCAGCTGTGTCAGAGGGAGCTTCCCCTGGGAGCTGAGGTGCCGTGGCTGGTGGGAAGGAAGGGGACAGGAGCTGACCTTGCAGTGTCAGATGGCATCTGGCTCTGGGTGGCACCGCTCTGCCATCCCTCTGGAGGATGCGGATTTTCCCCTTTGGGCAGATGCTCGTGACAGGGGACAGCAGCTGGTGCTGTGAGTGCCTGTGGGAAGAGCAGGGCCGGGTGCAGCCCATCCGCCCCTCTGCATCCATCCCTCTGCGGGGGCGGCTGGGGATGGCAGAGCCGTGGGCACGGTGCCTGCCTTGCCCTTCTGACAAGGGCCAGATGTGTGTCCCTGTGGCTGGTGACTCTGGTCCAGCAGTGGCTTCTGCCAGCGGTGCTCCGGGTGCCCGTGGGCAAGGTCAGCCTTTCCCAGCCCTTCCCAGCCCTCCCCAGCCCTCCCC
>VZRQ01000199.1:15493-43841 GCA_013397975.1 Machaerirhynchus nigripectus | reverse complement strand
CCTTCCTTCCCAGCCCTCTCCAGCCCTTCCCAGCCCTTCCTTCCCAGCCCTTCTTTCCCAGCCCTCTCCAGCCCTTCCCAGCCCTTCCCAGCCCTCCCCAGCCCTTCCCAGCGCTCTGTCTCAGTTTCTCCCCACTGCAGAGCTGGGGTCTTGCCAGGGAACAGGGTGGTTGGTTGTTTTCAGGCTTCGGGATCACAGCTGGTCTCTGTTGTGATGGCAGGGGGTGTAAAGGAGGGCAGTTCCTTCCATCCTTGGGGTGTGAGGATGCTGAGGGCAGAGATTTGAAGCTTGAGCCCCGAACTGAGCGGTGTTTTTGGGGCTGGTGCTGTTGGGCACTGGTGTGATGAGCTGCTTCCATCCTCTCCATCCTCAGGGGCAGGAGCTCCCTGGCACTGATCCCCTGCTTCTCCCCCCCAGCTTTTTCCCCCGTGCTGAATCCAGTGGAACAGCAAAAAGCACTCACCCCCCCCTAATGAACTCAGCATTAATCGCTTGTGTCAAATCCTTGTGCTAACAAGCTGAGGAAATCAAACAGGCGTCCCCAGGGAGAGCCAGGGAGTCAACACTCATCCATTAAAATGGTAATTTTGTATTTTTCACCGAGGCATTTGTCGCCTCTTGCCCTTGTGCACTCGTTAGAGCTTTGGCCTTTAAATTATAGTGATTTTTTTAAAAAAAAAATACCCAAACAACTAAACCACAAAACCAGCTCTCTTCAGCCTTCTTCCCTTCCTCATCCCAGGAATGCTGAGCTGCGTGCAGGGGAGTGTGTCTCCAGGTGGGCCATTATTTTGGCTTCAGTCATGGCAACAAAGTGCTCCTTGCTTCCAAAACAACTCCTTTTCTCTCACAAATTCAAAAAACTGATCCCCACTAGCTCCGAAAAAAGTGACTTGTGGGTGTTTTGCTTGGATCCAAGCAGGAATTCTAGGTCATCCTGTTGTTCAGGGCCTTGTGATAGTTCCTTGCTTGTGAGGTTTCTGGGAAATCATGGGGATATTTGCATATCCCAAGGGGTTTTGTGGATGTTTGAGCGCAGGAGGTGGGGGCTGGCAGCTGTTTGCTGCTCCCTTGTTTTAAAAAGTTGGTGGGAGCGAGGTTTTATTAGGCAGCCAGAGGAGCTGGACAAATGCAGCATCCCTTCACCAGAGCTCAGTCAGATCTGGGTTTTCAGCACAAAAGCGGCTTTTCCCACCTGCCTCAGCGCTCCAATGAAAGGCATCAGCTCTCCCCACAGACCTTGCAGCTTCACCGCCGTGCCAGTGGAAGGCTGTTGAAATTCCCGTGCGTGCAGCAGAAAAACCAGGAGTTATCGAAATGCAGCATCCCCAGAGAGGCCTGGGAGAGGGGGAGCAGGCAGGAGCCACGGCGCTGGTGCTCCGGCATCACATGGCCGAGGGAAAACCGGACTGCTGCCCAAGTGCCTCGGTTTCCCCATCAGCAGAAAAACAACAGGAAAATACCCTTCCTGGTGGGATCAATTCCCTCTGTGTCAGTGGGAGGTGTCCCTGCCCGTGGAAGGGGGCGGAATGAGGTGGGTTTTAAGGTCCCTTCCCACCCAAACCGTTCCACGACTCTGTGATTCTGTGGGCACGTGGAAAATGCCACGGAAGGCACAGATCGCAGTTGTGTCAGTGATTTTAAATCCAGTCAGCGCTTGCTCTGTGTGACAGGCAGGAGCTCGAGGGTTTGGGTTGGGGTTTGTTAGCCTTTTCCGGCCGGGATAGCTGTGCAGGTAGGTTAGTGACTGGTTTCCTGCAGCTGGAGCCGCTCGTTGCCTGGCACTGAGGGTGCTGTGTTGGACTCGCAGCTCTTTGAGGCGGGGGCTCTCTCTCATCTCTCTCTCTCCGGCACAATTAATACACCCTAACGACGTGTCAGGCGGCGCAGGGATGCGAGCTCGACGGCGGCGTTTCCCTGCGGAGCCTGCCGTGTGGAATCCGATGAATAATCATGCCCGTCCTCCTCTCCCCACGCGGAAATATTCCGATAAATAAATAAAATAAATGACATTTTCTCGTTCCGTTAAATTTTTTTTCCCCCCCTTTCTATTTTTCATCAAAGCTCTCCCTCTGGTGAGCAATTTGCAGGCAGCGTGGCGCGGAGCGGCTCCGAGGAGAGGATCTGCTGTAGTTGATGTGGTTTTCATCATCTCATTGTCCCATTTTCCGGGACGAAGGAGACTGGTGTTCCCCTCCCCATACTGGTCTCTGCTTGCCACCATCCAGCTGCTCACCACACCCTCCTGGAGCTGGGACCACTTGCACCCACGAGGTTCTGCCCGGATAACGGGAATGGGGGGGAAGCCATGAGTGGTCAGGAAGGGCTTGATTTTACTGACTTGGTGTTAAATTAGGGCTGGGGGTGGGTTTTGGTGGAGACGTGGCTGTAAAAGCAGCCGGGAAGGGCTGCGTGTGTGCACGGCGGCAGTGCCAGGGGCATTCCGCGGGGCTGTGGAGTCAGGATTAATGGCTCCAGCATCCTTCAAGCAAACTGTATCTCAGAGTGCTTTGTGGAGTTAAATGACACAGGACGGTGGGTAATATATGGTGTAAAGCGCTGGAGAACAGCGGCACAAAGATATGGCAGGGGGAATAAATTAAAGCCTTCCGTCAGAAAGCCAATAATGGGGAAAGGGGGAGTGGAGAGGTGGAAACAAGGAGAGGATATTTATTTTCGGCTGAGCTATGGAAGGAGTGGAGAATCAATGACTAGAACATACAGCACCTCATGCATAGCACCAATATATACACAGCCCCGGCCAGGTCTTGGTGGGGGCTGGGGGTGCCTGGTTCCCTCAGCTGCCGCTAAAAGGGATGCGCTGTGTGCCTCTGCTGAGGTTTCTCCCCTTGCCAGGCGGATTTTTGTTTGGTTTGGGTTTTTTCAGGGGTGCTGAGAGCTTTTGAAAAGGGTCTGAGTTTGCCCTTAGCTGGGTCCAGCGTCCCTCCACTCCCCCAGTCCTTCAAGGTCAGTCTTGCCTGGTCTCATCCAGCAGCTGCTGTGAACCTCGTGTAGAAAACTGGATCTAGCCTCACACCTTCCCCAAGCCTCCTGAAGGAGGGAAGTCTCGTTCGTGCATCAGGCTGGGAATGGGATGTTAAACGGGAGTTTTTTACACCGTGACTGGGATAGCAGCACGGCTGCACCGACTTCCAGGAGCCTGAGGAGAGCAAGGAATGAGCGCTCCACCCCTCGCAAGGATGTCATCAGTGCTCGTTTGTGGTTTATTCAAGGTCATGCGGAGGAGTGGGACAAAGCAGCATCTTTGCCAGGCCCGTGTTCATCGAGGAGGGGCCGGAGGTAGAGGAAGGAGGGCGCGCTGAGGGGATGACGATCCCGCGTGTGCCTTGTTTGACAAGTTTGCAATCCGAGGAGCGGCTTTGCAGGCGTCCTCACGTCCCCGGCTGTGCTGGGGAATGTGTCAGTGCTGCTCCCCGGCTCCCCACTCACCCCCTCTGATAAGGTAATGAGATGCAAGTCTTTGGTGTGTTTGACAAGCTGCTGTCCTACAGCGCGGGAGCCGGGAGTGCTCAGAGGCTGGGAGAGGAGATTAATTAATGCTAAAAGACACAGTTTGATGTGGCAATGAAATTTCGATTATAATAATCTCTAATTATCTTGTAGCACAAGTGCCTCGGCTCTCCCAGGTGTCTTCCCCAGTTTGAAATTGTTATTTGTCGGCATCAAAGGGAGAGAGGAGCTGGTGCAGGGGGCACATGTGGGGTCCCTTGGGATGGGGAGCCCAGTTTCTGCCAGGGGTGTCCCTTAGAGGGTACATCCCTCTGCTTCCATGGATCCCATCAGCGCCTGCTCTCCCAAATCAGGGCAAAACAGGGAATTTGGGGCGTCTTCAGTGCACTTTGCACAGGGTGTGAGAGCACAGGGAGGCAATCTGAGGTGTGTGCAGCTGTTCTGTGGCACTTCCACTTCGCCTTTCCACAGCGTGTCATTCAAACACCTGGTCCCTCACACGTTTTTTTTTTTTGTTCCTGATGGTTTTTACTCAAAATCAGCTCGTTCCCAGGGAGAACTTTGGTCTTGACAAAACTACACTTTACCCAGGAAAGTAATTTCCTTCAGCTGCTTTATTGCCTCTCCTCCGGGCTCAGCAAGCTTTAAAATCCTCCTCCTCCTCCTCTCCCATCACCCTGAGCCCTTCTACTCCCATCTTCAGCTGTGACATGGCCCTTCCCAGAGGGATCCAGTGGCCTTTTGAGGGATCCCTGTGAGTGGGGCCGGACAGCCGCGCTCCGTGCGCGGAATTGCAGATGGGCACGCTGGCACCTCGAGGAGCCGGAATAATTGGCTGCTCTGCTCCTGAGGGTTGTTAGGGGAGGGTGGTTTGTGCTGCTCCAAATCCTCTTTATCTGCTCAAAATAGTCTCTGGAGAGGAAACATCTTGGGTTTGAAGTCGCTGCCCCCGTGTCGTGCTCGGATGCAGGCTCAGTTTGTCCAGTGCTTGCTGGGGCTGCAGGGGCAGGAGGCTTCCTTCGGCCACCAAAGACCTGCAAATCCTGGGGGAGCTCCTCTCCCTCCCAGGAGCAGCAGCAGGATGGGGGAAGGCAGGGGGCATCATCTCCAAGCCCAGCACGGGAAGGGGTCCGGCCCGTTGCTGGCTGTGACCTGTTGCGTGTCGTTGTCAGCCGCAGAATCGTTCCAAGGTGCAAAAAGGTGGGGGAAGAGCAGCTAGTTCCTAGAGAAGCAGCTTTTCCGAAGCCTTTCCCATTCTTTCCTCCTTATGGGTGATGGGAAGCCCCCCTCCAGCCCCCCACTGCCTTCCCACACAGCTCCAGGCCCCTCCAACAGCATCCTGCATCCCGCATCCCAGCCTTGCACTTCAGCATCTCCAGGGAGGGAGGAGAAGCAACACAAACCACAAAAAAACCCATCCCCGTGTGGGTTGTTTGGAGTCGCAGATCTGTTTGCAAATGAGCTTAGGGGCTCACTGGGTAAAAGAAGGGCATGCTTGGTGAATCCCATTTCACTTCCCCAATGAGCTGAAAAACTCTTGGATAATGGGTTATGAGTTGTAGATCTGTTTGATTGCATTGTTGCAAAGTGGGAATTGTTTTGCAACATAGATTCTTAATCACTGAGGCATCTGTGATTGAATGTGTCGAAAATTGGTTGAAATTGAAAGTTAACTATACTGCAGACAGCTTATTCTTGTGTATAATTGAAAATAAATTCTAATACTCTTCTTGAAAAGAGCTGCCAGGAGGAAATTTCCAACCTTGTCCTCTCCTCAGCTCCCTCCTCCAAATCCACAAATCCTCTCCCTTCCCCTCTGATCCTTTTCCTCTCCATCTTTTAGAGCTGGGAAAGAAAAACCAATCTCTGCACATCACTCCCTGCATTGTCAGCTGTAAAATACAGAACTTGCAAATAGTTCCTTTTGGAATGCCCAGGGATGGGAGAGGTGGAAGGATTTAGAGGATTGGGACTCTGGGGTCAGGGGCTTGTTTGCCAAATAGTTCAGTTCTCCTCCGGAGTGTTTTTCAGTGTGAATAAGACTCATAAAAATCCAGAATGGTTGGAAAGGACCTTAAAGCCCATCTCATCCCACCCCGTGCCACGGGCAGGGACACCTTCCACTGTCCCAGGGTGCTCCAAGCCCCGTCCAGCCTGGCCTGGGACACTGCCAGGGATGGGGCAGCCACAGCTACTCTGGACAACACCTCTCACAGGAGGGTTGGTGCTGGAGGGGAGCTGAGCTGCAGTTGCTCCCGGCTCTCACTTAATTCAGCATCCAAGGAACGAGCTGTGGAATTGAAAATTCACAAAATTAAGGCTGATACAGGGGAATTTTATATCTGCAATAAAATCGTAGTAGGGATGCAGTTGCCCTGTGACACCTCCTGCCCCGAGGCACTACGGTGCTGGGAGTTCAGCAGACTCCAGGAAGAAGGAACTGCTCCAGGGAATCACGTCGTCTGGCGCAGTGGGGAGTGGGGGAGAAACCTTTGCCAAGGTGGTTCCTGCAGTTTCCAAGGGACAGCAGTGGGGAATCCGGGTCTTAGGTCACTTGGGGTGAGACCAGAGCTCTCCTACCCTGATTCCAGGTGACTCCTGCTCCATCCTCATCCCATCCTGCTCCTCAGGACTGCAACCCAAGCCCTTGCCTCGCCGTGTCCCTCCCAGCCACCTCCACAGCTCCTCCATGGCTCCTCACGCCCTGGGACTTTTTGGATTAGAGATGATGATGCACACAAAAGGTCCTGCCTCCCCGTTTTATGCAGCCCACAGGGGTGAAAATCAAATGGCTCCCTGCTTATTCCAAGCTTTTGGCAGTCTGCTGGGGGTTATTCTTCGTGGGATGAGAGGTCAGTTCTGCTTGACAAAGGGAGGGGACTTTGGTGGGGTTTTTTTTCTTGCACTGATCTCGAGCTATTTTTATTCCTTTTTCCACCCTGTGGTGGGACAGGCAGTCAATAGGGTGCTTTCATGGCCTCGTTTTGGAGAGGCCTTTGCAGGAGTTGAAGAGATGGGTTATTATTAAGTCCTCGTCGTGCTAAAGATGCTTTGAAACCACACCTGGACCCGCTCACGATCTAAGCCTGGACCACCAAAGAGGAGAGGGCAGGGCAGTAGCCCAGGATGGGGACAAAAAAAAAAAAGAAAAGCTTTTTTGTGTGCATTGGTTCTCCTTTGGTTGCTTGGGAAAAGCAGGTTGGAATCTTCTGTGCTGCCCAGGAAACCTTGGGCAAGGCTGCTTCCTTTTGGAGGAGCATCATGACTTTTATACGGGATAATCACTATTTGAAGCTGGGTTAACTGTGGAGATTTCATCATTCCTTAAAATTATCATCCAAATTCGGCATTTGGCATCTTTTGGGAAAGCACCAGCAAGGAAATAAAGCAAGCAACGGGCCAAAACTCAACCTGAGCTCAGCGACGCCTTTGCTTGTGGTAGGAATTTGCACAAAACCAAGTGAATTCATTTTAAATCAATTTATTTAAAATGGTGCAAACTCCTAATACAGACAGAACTGGTTTAACCTTTGCTAAAATTGATTTTGCTTGCAACAGTAAATTACCAAGTGAGACTGAACTGATTTAATGGAGGGTTAAGCCTGTTTAAGTGTGTCCATTTTCGGGGCTTTCATTGGTTTGGAGAGTGAGGATGGCCCAGTCCTTGGGGGACCTCGGGAAACCTGATTTTCCTTTCTTGCTCTGCCATAGATGTTGTCAAATTCTCCTCTCTGGGGCTCGGTTTCCTATGTGGGATGGGGGATTATAAATTTTTCCTGTTTTGGAGGAGCATTGTTGCCTTGGTGGTGAGAAGCACCTTAGGGGGTGTCTGTCCTGGAAAAAAGAGCTGCTGCTCCACCAACTCAGCTGAAAATGATAATAGAGGAGTTGCTAACAGGTTTAATGTAATTGGTCAAGCTGAACCAGAGCCATATTCTGTGTTGCAGGATGGAAGAATTGACATTTTTCCAACGTGAAGTTTAAACCCCAACCCTGCGCTGCCAGCATCCCTCCTCCATCCATCAAACTCTGCATTTGAGGATGCCTTGGAGCATTTCCTCCAGGCTGGAGGGGGCTGCACGCTCCGCAGTCCTACATCCCTTTTGTTGTGACATTTGTTTTGCAGGGCTTGTTTGAAGAGATGGATGGGGATGCTCCAGCTTAGCCTGGCTCCCCAAGGCTCCCCGGTGCTGAGTTTGAGGTTAAGGTGGTTTTCTGTATGCCAGAGCAGCTCCAGCCTGAGTCTTTGGACGTGGAGGAGCCTTAGTCCACCTGTGCATCTCTTTTGCAGTGGATGGTAAATCCCTGTGACTTGTCTGGGAGTGATGTGATTTGAATTAATCAAAATGCTCAACTGCAGGAGGGAGAAAAAAACCGGCTCTAGATTGACGGAAGCAATGGAGTGGTGATAACTGTGTTTTAATCCAGTGGCTGAGGACTTAGAGCAGCCGCCTGGGAATCAATCCTGCTGGTTTTTTTTTCGCCTGGGGAATTTGAACCTGCAGCTCACCGGGAAGCGCCGAAGGACCTCGGCGGATGGGAGGTGCTGGGCTGGCCCCTGCTCCGAGCTCTCTGCCTTGTGTACCAATAGGTATTTATTAATTAGGAATCCGAGTGGCTCCCTCGTTCAGAGGTTGGGAGACTCGCTGGGGAAGCTCTGGTCCCTATTCTCATTAAGGTTTAATTATACAAAGTAAAATATCATCAACGGGAGGGGAGCAAGCCCCCCTGAACGCTCCGTGAGGGGGTGGCTGGCAGGATGCCGGCACGCGGGACGTGGACGTGGCTTTGGGTCCCTGTGGGTGGGGGAAGCGGAGTGGCTCCCACCTGGAGTGGAGGATGTTGGGATCTTTTCCCTTCTCCTGCTGGAGAGCTGTGGTGCAAATCTGGGGAGCCCGGCCTGCGCAGGACAGCGTTAATTCCACGGGGGTGGGCTGCCAACCGGGTCGCTGTGGAACGAACGGCAAATGATCCGAGGCTGCTGTTAACTTAAGTATCCATCTGCGTGCATCCCGGGAGCCCGTAAATTCCAGGGATAATTAGTAGCTGCCATACAGAGAGCAGTGGGGCACTTACCATTTTCACTGGAGGTTTGGAGCCTCTCGTGCCCAGGCAGGGGAGCGATGGGGAGGAAGGGCGAGGAGGTTCCTCCTCCTCGGAATGGGTGTGACACAGCACAGCCCCTGGGGGCACTGAGGGAATGGGGTGTACATGGGTGGCTTCGTTCTGACGTGGAGAAATGGTGTTTGACAAGTGGAAGCATCTCTCTGACAAGTCACCCCGAGCTCTTGCTGCCTGCAGCCTTCGTCTCTGCTTCATCTCCAGGCCTTTTACCACCACAGGCATCCTGACCCTGGGTTTCACAGTGCGGAAACTGAGGCAAGGTGGTGAACAGTGGTTTTACTGCCAAGATCAAGGCAAGTTTCCTGCTTGTCCGGCGGCTCCGGGCAGCAGTGTGCAGGTTCTGCTCCCGGCTGGCTGTGGCCAGGGCAGGGGCAGCCGGGCGGAGCCGCTCCGGAGGAGGCGGGTGGTAATGAGTTCAGGTTTTGGAAGCGCTCTCAGGTGAAAGTTGCTCTCCAGGAGAAGTGCAAAGAGTGCTGATTTGCATTCTTATTGCAGGCAATATCCATAGGGAGAGAATGTCAGAACAGCTGTTATGTCAAATTACCTTCCTCCAGTAACAAGGGATTTTATCTGTCATCTCGCGGAGGGCAGAGGCACTTGCACCCCTGGGGGGAAGCCTGGGTTTGCATATTTTTTGCATCCAGTGCTTTGTGGAATGACTTCTCTGAGTGCAGCGCTGGGAGAGGCGCCGGGCGAGCGGCAGGGTGAGGGATGGACAGCAGATGGAGCAGGGCAAAGGGGACGGAGCGAGGCTGGGATCAGCTGCTCTTCCCCATCCCTTCCCCAGGACGGTGCCCAGGTCCTTCCCCACCCCGGCCCGCGGCAGCAGCTCGGTGTGTCCTGCCTCGTGAAGCTTTTATTACAGCCTTTCACTAGAATCACTTCTTAATTAACTCAAGCGATGGCTTTATTTCTTGGAGCTCGTTTCCAAAAGCTTAATTTTATTTCTATGCAAAATTTAATATTTTTCGTTTTTCTGCTTGGAAAAAGCACCCGCGTGGAGGGGGAGAGGAGGGAGCTGAGCCAGCACAGCTCCTCGCACCAAAAGGTTTCTGCTGTTGTCTGTGTTTTCCCAAGCAGCCATCAAGTTCTAGTGATCATTTGCAGGGAGGAAAAAATAAAAATAAAAGCAAGCGTGGATCAAGACCGTTAAAAGGCTCCATCTGGATGGTGCTAAGGATGGGTGATGGCAGCGGGACTTGGCCCTGCCTGGCCTCAGCTGTCCCCATTGCAGCCAGGGACAGGCAAACAGATTATTTTTACATTTAGGTGGGATCTGGGGGCTTGCAAGGGCCTCCAAACGCCCTTTGTGCCTCTGGGCTTTGCAGCGAGGCCCTGCAGCAGGAGGGTGCTGGGCATGGATCTGGTGCATCCAAACTCTGCGTGTGGAGGGCTGGGTTTGGGCAGGGATTGCCCTTTGGTTTCGTGCCCAGGGCAGGGCTGCTGAACACCAACACGTGCTGCTGATGCTCTCTCTCCTCCTCATCCAGCCAGGAGACCCCCAGACAGTCCTGCCCTCCCACAAATGCAGTTCAGGCTCAGCTCAGGCTGGCTTTGTTCCTGGGGCTGGTTTTGTTCATCCTCGAGCTCCAGGCTGAGAGTGGATTTCATTCCCAACAACAGCACGTCATGCCTCAGTTTCCCCTTCCACAAAATCATGCTGATGCCTTTTCTTGAGGTGCCCTGAAACCGCTTAGGAGAGCAAGGTGCCACTGCTGCTGTGCACGTGGATGGCTCCAGCTGGGCTGTGCCTTCTGCCCAGGGCAGCTCCGAGCAGGCCCGAGCCCGGCTGCGTCCGGGATGTGTCCCTTCCCTGCTAATCCCGTGTGCGCAGTCCGGGCCTAAGCTGCTCAGTGGCATTAGGTTTCTAAAGAAGCTTCAGATGGGACAGGGTACTCCAGGGAGAGGGCCACGAGTAGGACCGGGTGTCCCCAGCCAGGTGAGACGCTGTGCCCCGAAATAGTCACAGGCCAGCTCAGATGGACTGGCTGCCCCCAGCCTCTGTTCGGGATTAAATCACATCCCCCAAATCCCAGCCTGTGGCCAAGCCTGACATCTGTGACTCACTCCTGCAAGGGCCAGGACACCCAGGCTCTGCTCCCCGTTCCCTGACAGGCACCACCTGCATCCCTGCTGGTGGTGCCCCGGGGGTGTGACTGTGCCCTGCACCCCCGGGTGAGGCGGTGTTAAATATTCCGTGTTATCAGTTGTAACGGCTGGGTCCCGCTCCCGAGCTTTGATGCATAATTCCTTTGCTGTGCTCTCATTCCCATGCTCCAAACAGAAAGAGTCTAGAGCCAGTTAAGTGCTGGAAGCGAGGCAGAGGGACGCTGAGAGATATTAAATCTCTGTTGCCTTTCAGAGGCTCCATAATTCATAATCCTGAAACGCACAGGCTGATAATTGCCCTAATCACTGGAGAAACATGGCCAAAATGTACTGAAATAAGCCATAAAACTCATTACAAGATAACAAGATTCTATCTATTCTCGGAGGTCGCGTTAAAGCTTGGCAGGTCAGGGAGTTAATCACCTCCTCCAGCAGAAGCAACGCTGATAAGAGGCGGAACAGAGCCCGGCTCTGCCCGGATCCCCCGGATCCGAGAGGGATCCGAAAGGGATGGGGTGCCAGGGGGGTGGGGATCTGCCGTGCAGCCGTTGGCATTTGGATCAGCAGGGAAGAACTTTCCTTAGGGATGGGGTCCCCAGGAACAAAACCAGCCTGAGCTGAGCCCGAACTGGATTTGTGGGAGGGCAGGACTGCCTGGGGCTCTCCTGGCTGGATGAGGCGGGGAGAGGGAGCATCAGCAGCACGTTTTGCCGTTCAGCAGAGACAGGACTGGGCAGGACGAGTTTTCCCTTCCCACCAGAGAGCTGATGCTTCCCACGCTGTCTGCCGCAGCCCAGTGCTCCTGTGTCCTAAAATCCTAGAATGGTTTCAGTTGGAAGGAGGTTTAAAGACAATCTGATTCCAAACCAGGGACACCATCCACTAAACCAGGTTGCCCCAAGCCCTGTCCAAGCAGACCGTGAACACATCCAGGGATGGAAGGACCCACCTTGTATTTTCTGCTCCTTTGCACAACCGATGCAGCCTTGGCAAAACACACTTTGAGAGGGAGATCCCTCTGCAGAATGTTTCTGTAGGTTGTGATGCTGTGTGCCCTGTTTCCCAGGGATTGATAATTAGAGCGCTCTCCTCCCCTCCATCCCTCCTGCCACGTGCCCACTTTGCTCAATCCCAGCTCCCTGCTGTGCCGTGTTTTAGGGGGAGCTGGCTGGAATCACGGGTCGGGGTCACCATCCCGCTCTGGAATGTCCCTGTTTGGGGCTGTGTCCGAGGGGGGCCCCTCGGAGGGGCTGTGGGAGCTCCGCAGGTGCTCCCCACCGCGGGGCAGCCGCCTTCCCGCTGGATTTGTGGTGATGGATACTGGGCACGCGGCTAATCCATAATCCTCAGTAAATGCTGCTGATGAGTCAGTGCTCATTTAACACCAAATAGCCCTCCCGCGAAATCCATCTCCTTGGATTCAGCACAGCTACCTGTTGACTAAATATTAATTGGTTATTAAAGGTGTCGGTGAGAGGGAAGGAGTTCTGAGTTTCCCAGGGCTGTGGTCGGTTCTGTGTCCCATGGACGTGCCTTTTCCTGGTCCCTGGACACAGGGGCCTCTCCTTCTCCAGTGCCTGAGCCCTCCTTGCTCATATTTGTTATCCCCCTTTAATTTACCGCTCTCAGCCTTGAAGAAACTGCAGGGAAGGGATTGAGGTCCCTGGTAATGATAATAGCAGCACCTTGGCACATCCCTCTTTCTCTGACTTAATCCTCCTTCCTTTTTCCTTCTTTTTTGTATGGATTTTTTAAAAAAAATTATTAGTTTTTTCCCTCTCCCCTGCCTTGAGGGATTAAATGCAGCAAGATGAAACAAGGACAAGGGTTGGTACCTGTGATATTGGGGAGCAAGAGGGGCTGGGAGGAGGGAGAGGCGTGTTGGGTGAGTGAAATGTCTTCTGGTGTCCTCCAAATCCCTCCAAATCCTGCTGTGCCTGTGGATGGGGCCGCAGCAGCGGAGCTGTGAGGAGCCATGGGAGCTGTGCCTTCCCCTCCATCCCGCTGGAATTGCAGGGCTCTGGGAGATTTCCAAGCCTAGAAGGGGAAGAGGACCAGAACAGCTCTCCTGAGGGGGCATGGGGGGTTGAAGGGGATCCTAGACCCTGGAACGTGGTTGCAGGTGTTGGAAAAGGGGGTTATGGCTTGAAGATCAGCAGTAACACTCCCTAAGGGGTGCAGCACCCCCTCTGTGTTGCTGCTGGGAGAGGATCCATATCATTTGCTGTGGCTGGAACGGGGTGTTTTAAGCAGAGAATCGGGAGAAACGTGGATATTCAGTTACGGGGAGGAGGGTGGTGAGTGGCTCTGCCCATGGTGCTGACCTGAGCAGACCCTCCACAACATCCCGGGGCCACTTGCAGTGATTTTCTCCTGGACAGGATTTTAACCAGGAAAATCCGGTCAGTTGGGAAAACACATCATCTTTTTTTTTTTCCAGTATGGAACGAATAAAAGGAATGCTTTTTGTGTGCTTGCTGTGGACCTGCATCCTGCTGGGTGACAGGAGCAACAGTTCAAAGCTGTCGTGCATTTTCTGTCCCTCAGGCCTCCCTCCTGCTCCATAAGGGATGGAGTGTCCTGCAAATGAAGATCCCCACAGGTGCAGAATGTGTTGCTTTGCCCAGCGTGAAAAATCAATAAATATGCTTTCTGCAAAAAAAAAAAAAAAACCATCCCAAACAACAGAACCCCACAGTACACAGGAAAACTCGGTAAAAAGCAGGGAGAAGGGAGAGCGAGAGCTCCTCTCTGAGGAATGTTGGTTGCAGAGGGAGATCTTAGGAAGGTGATAATAAATCCAAGCACTTTTCTGGGGAGGTGGAATGGGATCAGCGGGGGATGCTGCAGCGGGAGGGCACAGAAGCTGCTGGAGGGGGTCTGACTCTCGCCCTGTCTCTCCCAGAAGGGTTTTCTCTCATTGTCGCTCGAGCTTTGCAGCGCTGCCTGGGGCGGGTCCGAGGGGCTGTGGTCCCTCTCCGCATTGCTGGAGCATCCCAGTGCCCCGGCTGGGGGGAGCTGGGCACCTTCCAGGCGTCGGTGGGACTCTGTCCCCATCTAGCGATGGCTGTGCCGTGCCTGGCACTGCTACAGCTCCGTGCGTTTGGCTTCGCTGCCGTGGAAGGAAGCTGAGCTTGACCCCCGCCTTCGCCTCCCTGCTCCAAACCCTCGCCAGGCAGCGGGAGGGAGGGAGGGAAACCCATCACAGCCACTTCTGCTCCTAAAGCTGAAAGTGAGGAAACCCCAGGAGCTGAAGGGCCTGAGGAGCAGGCAGGCTGTCACCACTCCTGATTTTAGGATGTGTTAGAGAAAACCCTGAGAGTTGAAGGGGATGAGGAGCAGGCAGGCTGTCACCTCTCCTGATTTTAGGATGTGTTAGGATGAGAAACCAGTAGTTCACTACAGCAGGGTTCGTTTGCCAGCTCTGGGCTGGGACTGCAGAGCACTTAGAGCATCCTCCAAGTGGGTCTCAACCTCAGGTCCTTGCAGGGAAGAAGAAGGGATTTATCTCTCATGTACCCACAAAAGAGAGGTGTGAGAGTGGCAGCAGGGTTGGGGTGGGGGGATTTGTGAACCCCTCAAGGGGAGGAGGAGGAGAAGGAGGAGGAGGGAGCTGAGGATGAAGCCCTGGCAGCCGACTGTGCCGTTGTGACCGCGGGGACGGAGGTGACGGAGCGCTCGGTGCTGCTGCAGGCTCCCGTTACAGACAGGGGCTGCTCGGCTGGCTCAGCCTGGTGCTGCACAGTAAAACCCTGCTGCCCACCACGGGCCGAGCCAGGCTGAGGCAGGAGGGGTTTGTGCGTGCGCTGCTCTCGGTACCAACCTCGAACGTGCCCGGGGACGAGCGGAGCCCGGGGATGGAGCGCTGCAGGCGAGCCCAGGCTGCAGCAGGACGTGCTCTCCTCCCAGCAGAGCAGCCGTGCCGTGTGCAGGCAGTCCCTGCGTGTGGGAGAGGCGCGTGGATGGATGCAGGGGTCCCCCAGCTGGTCCCTCCGCTCCCGGTGGGAACTGCTGGCACGATGCTCAGCCTGATTGAATAACCCCCGCGTCTTAAACACACCCCTGGTGTCCCCCTCCAGGCAGCACGTGGGGCTGGAGACGTTTTGCAGGTGGATGA
Source organism: Machaerirhynchus nigripectus (assembly GCA_013397975.1). NCBI lineage: Eukaryota > Metazoa > Chordata > Aves > Passeriformes > Dicruridae > Machaerirhynchus > Machaerirhynchus nigripectus. The sequence continues at coordinate 29,020 of VZRQ01000199.1, read as the reverse complement.
GACCAAATTTCTCCCCCTTCCCACTTGGAGCGAGTGTGGCTGGACATCACATTCCTACATTTGAGGTTTTCTATATGTAGCTCATATATGTGCTGTAAAGGTGGGCAGGCAGATGGATGGGGACGATAAAACTGCTCTTTAATAACAAATATCTCCTTTTGGCACTCAGCTTTCCTTAGAGATAGGGCCTGTTAGGCTGCAGATAGCACTGGAAAAGATGAGGATAGGAGAATTTGCCTTAAATCGTTCAGGAATGAGCTGGAGAAAGCCCTTCATTGAGTCCTGAGCTGCAGGAGGAGCGGGGAGACTTCCAGGGCTCCCCTTGTGCTTGGATTTCCCATCCCTTGCATGGGATGTGCTGAGCTGTGTGAAGATGAGGCCACCAAAGATGAATTCCTCCATGGAACAGGAGGCTGTGGATGCCTCATCCCTGGAAGTGTTCAAGGCCAGGTTGGACCAGGCTTGGAGCAATCTGGCCTAGTGGAACTAGAAGATCTCTAAGGTCCCTTCCAACCTCAACCATGACTCCTGTGAGTCTCTGCTTTCACCTCCTTTATTTGTCATTTTGCTTTTCTCCAGCTCTTTCCTTCGCCCCCTCGGGGAGAAGCAGCCATGTGCACACGTGGCACAGGAGCAGGTGGGCACTGGCTGAGCAGGGAGCAAAAAACACCATACCAGAGGGAAAACTGGACTCAAGGAAACCTTTGAAAGCAGAGAGTCCTTTAAAAGAGTTGGGAAAAAAGAGAGGAAGGGAAGGGGGAGGAAAATATCTTTCAATTTTTGCCATTTCAAAGCTTTAAGCTGACCTGATTTCAAAGAATACGTGTGTAATACTTTCCCTCTTTCTTCTCTTTTTTCCCCCTAATAGGTAAGTGACATTTTATTCTCCTTATCCTTGAGGCAAAGTTGGATTATTTTTTTAGAGAGGGGGGGATAAGACATTCGGAGAAGGAGCCACACAGGCACAGCAGCCGGTGGCACTGGAGAGAGGCATCCAAAAGCTGTCCAGGTAGGTGACTCCAGGTGGGGACTGCCACCAGTCCAGGAAAGGGGTCCAGCCCTTGGGGGACATCCAGCTATCCCAAAATCCTCCAGTGTGTCCAGTTTTGGGAAAATCACAGGGAAAATCCTCAGGAGGGCCCTTCCCAGCAGCTGTAGGGAAGCAGGGGTGGATCCTGTTGGGCAGGAGAAGCTCGTGCTGGGGGTCAGGATGGTGGGCATGGGGCTCACTCCCTGTTTTTGGGTGCTGCTGTGGGGTCTGGGTGGAGAGGATGTGCTGAGGATCAGGTGTGTGGATATGGTGGCTCACTGGCATTTTTACAGCCTTTTTAATGACGTTGGGTGATGTTTTGGTGCTGTGGTGTGGGGGAAAGCACGACAGACACAGAACTGGATCCGGTTAGCACACGGAGATGCTCTCTGAGCTCCTGGGATAGTACTGCAGTGGCACTGGGCATCTCCTGGTGCATCCCTCCCATCCCTAAAAGCTCCCAGTGATGGGGCCAACCCTCATCTTTCTGGGCTGCTGCCCGTGGAAACCACACTGTGTGAGTACCTGGGATAATTCTCTGGGAGCTGGTTTTGCTGATGGTCTGCGGCCGGAATGAGGTAATTTCTTGGGGGCCTTTCCAGGCTGATCTCCTGCGAGTGTGCTGACACTTCTCCTGAAGATGTGGCCTGGCAAGACAAACCTGAATTACAGCAGCAAATACCCTGGGCACCGTCCAGGAACGGCTGGGGAGGAATTATTGCTTCCTGCCCCGTTTTGCTCTGCGCCAAGATGACTTTATAACCACGTGTACGTGAGCGGGACGGGGCACTGCCGAGCAGGAGCACAGCTGCAGGGCTGAGCTGGGAGTCTGGAAGAGACAAAAATCCCAGCCTAAGCAAAGAGCAGCACATCCCTCCTCCCAGCATCCCTCTGGAGCCCAGAGGAGTGCAGAGCAGAGGGTTGTAACCTTTGTTGTCAGCTCTTTCTCTGTTTTTCATCTCCATTTCTGCTCCTCATAACCGAGTTGACCGCTGAGTGAATCCCGCCCTGCTCACGCTGGTGCTGATGCTCCCGGGGTGATCCCAGAGCCAGGCTCAGCCTGAGCCAGGGAAACTCGTGCAAATCTACATTTTTTGACTCCAATGGAAGGCAGAACTAGGAGAAGAGGCTGGAAAAGAATAAATACAGCCCATGGAGATCACAGGTCTATAGGAAGTTGTTTTTTCCATGACATCCTACCCCAGGTTTGCATGGATGAGCAGCTCCCTGGGACTCTCTGGGATTGCTGTTCTTCATTAGCACCTTGCTGTGGGGGGAATATTTTTTAAGCCACATTCTTGTTTTTCAGCTGCTTACTTTCATTACCAAAAGGAAGTGCCAGACCCTTTTCCAAGCGTGTTTTGCTGCTCCAGTGCGGGGGTTTTAGGAGGAGCAGGGATGGAGGCATGGGGAGGAGACAAAGCATGCAGGAGCTGAAACTCATTCCCACAAATATTTAGCTATATTCAAAGTATAAATTGAACATTTTTGGGGGAGCTGAGAGGAAAAGGAAGAGTTGAAAAAAGTCAGCGTTTTTATTTCCGTGTTGAACTTTGGTGTTTTTTTTTTCTCCTGCCCGGATTTGCAGAACAGAAGGGAAAATGAAAAGTAAATGACTTAAAACCCACTTTGCTCCAAGAAGATAATTTTCCCTTCACTTTGATGTTTTGTTTGGGGGAGAGGGAGGGAGTGGATGCGTGAGCTCGGGGTTTATCGGGTGATGCTTGAGATCCATCCCTGCGCTCCCGGCGAGTCCCGAGCTCCCGGCGGCGGCCTGGGGGACCCGGGATGGATGGGAAAAGCAGAGCGGAACGCCCCCGAGGCGAGCCGAGCTGAGAGGCACAACACAAAGTGTGTTTGAGGCAAATATTTGGACAATCTCGAGGCTTTGTTTAAACTAAACGTCAACTGTTAATAGCCGATCCCGCAGGGAAAAGCGGATCCTCCTGCCGAGCGCAGATTAGAGCGTCGCTGATGGGGGGACCGCAAAGTCAAAGCAGTCCCAAGCTCCGGAGTTTCTGCTCGGATCCCGGTTGGAAGAGCAAGAAATTAGGCAATTTCTTCCCCAAAAAGATGAGCTTGTGCATCCCTCAGAGGTTTCGTGTCAGGAATATAAAAGGTGCCCCGCGGCGCTGGGCAGGGCTGGGTTTGGGGCGGTGCTGGGTGGAAGTTTCCGTGGATGATTGAAGAAAAAATATGGGAATATAAGGGCTGGGAGGTGAACGCAGCACCGAGGCTGCTCCTTCACCCCTGCAGCCCCGCTATCAGACTTCACAGGAATTGGGAAGCGGCTCTATATGGATTTTAATAATTTTTCCTTTGATCTTGCTTGTCCTCATCCCTCTCCCATTCACACCCCCCGTTTTTGATCTCTCCTGGAAAGTGTTTACACCCCACAATTATTGTAATTACCTGTAGGAAAACCGGGAACATGCTGCAAAACCTGTGTAAATCCAAGGGCTTTTAACCCTTTCCCTGCTGGGCAGCCCTGGCAGCAGATGCCTCTGAGCCTGCTCCCTGTCGTGGTGCCCTGCTGGGTGCTGGCTTTGCTGCATTAAATGTGTTAAATACTGCAGGTGTTACATAAATCGCTCAGGTTTTAGGACATGCAGGAGGGGATAAAAGAGCTTTTGCTCCTTCTCTAATTCCCCCTGCCTGTCCCTGGACCTCTGCCTTGCTTGAGGAAGGAGGAGCTGGAAGTGGTTCCTCCCCAGCCCCGACTGGTGACTGTTATCCCTTCTCATTTGGGGTGGCCAATTATTCTCTCCTTGGCCAATTATTTATTTTTTTCCTTTGTTTGCTGCTTGGGGGAAGCTCCCTCGGGCTCCCCAGGGAAATGGTCATGGCTCCAAGGCTTCCAGTTCAGGGAATGTTTAACCAATGCTCCCAGGCACAGGGTGGGATTCTTGGAGTGTCCTAAGCAGCCAGGAGTTGGACTCTGCAATCCTTGTTGGTCCCTTTCACTCAGGATATTCCATGATTCTTGTGGCTTTTTGGGGGTGCCCAGCTGGAAATGCTGCTGGGAGCAAAACACGGAGAGATGACAGAAACAGGCATGGATAATCAGGAAATGTGGAGCTGTGATTCCATCACACCGAGGTGGGAAATCCCCGAAGGGGGGTTTATTGTAGGGATCAGTGGGAAAGGGATGGGTTCAGCAGGACCTGGTGGGGGTTTGCTTTGCTTCAGCTCTAGCCCAGCCAGGGGCAGCTGGTTCCCTCCATCTCTTGAGTGTGGCCGATGGGAAAAATTCAAGTGCAATCCAGCATTTCCCAGGCCTTGGAGAAGCCCTGAGGCTAAAGCCTGGCAGGTGAGCCATGCCTGTGGGTGCCTGCTGCTGCAGAGAAGGGATGGCCCGAGCTTCCTCCCCCCAAACACCAGGGAAAGCACGGGGGAAGCACCGAGCACCGCAACAGGTGCCATTTCCTCCCTCTCCTTTTAATCCCTGAATTTGGACAAACACCGACCCAGAAAGGGAGAGAAGAGGAATTAAATTAACGAACACAATTTCTCCCTGTCATTGCACTCTGACTAATGAGTCTATTTCTGGGTAATAAGAAGGAGCAGGAAGTGACAAGGCACTGTAATGAATTAGTGGCCCAGAACCTCGTTAGTCAGAATAATCTTTCCATGAAAGATAAACGATGCAAACATTAATTATGAAGCCGCTGCGGAAATGCATTTTGTTATTTGGCATCCCAAGACATCTCTCCAAGTTATTACTGAAGTGAGGTGCTTTAAGAAACAAAATAAAAGGGATTATAAAAAAACGGGGATGATATGTTGGGCTCCGAGCAGGATCACCTCTGTGAAGTGATGCACGAGGTGAGCAGCCGGGTGATTTCCAGGGGGCAGCACAGATTTCCAGGGTGTCCCTGTCTGCTTGTGTTAATCATCCATCTCACACTGCTGCCTGTGGGTGCCTGCCAGCCCAGAGCCCAGTGCCAGAAGAAATGTCAATCCAAAGAACTGCATCCTAAGGGGTTTAAAAAAATAATAGTAATTAAAAAAAAAAAAAGTGGGAAGTAGGATTTGGATTATTCATCTCTGTCACTCTGCACAGGGGGTTGCAGGGTTTTGGCTGTGTGAGTTTTGGTCAGCTCACTCTCTCCTTAGCTGGGTCACTGCTGCTTCCTGAAAAAGATGGCTTAAAGCTGGCTCAGGGACATGTCTGTGAGCCACAACCGCGGCTTGGATTTCTCTGGAGGTAATGGTACAGCAGCTGAAATGAGGATTTTAACGAGGGAAAAAAGCAGGAACTTGTTTTAAAAAAATATTAAAATTATATCGATATTATATGTATGTCTATAGATCTCATGTGGGAATAAGGAGAATCATTCCACCCCCCACTCTCCAGCTACTGCCTGCTCCCACCTCCACTGTATTAGTGCGGCTTGTCCCAATTTTCTTCTTTGTTGTTTTTATTCCCAATGTATTCCGGAGCTCTTCTCCCAGATTTCAAAGAGGCAGCGCCCGGTGTTTGGGCGCAGCGGCGGCTCTGCCTTCCAGGTGCAATTACTTTGCAACACAACTTTGTCTGGTGCAGTGTCTTTCATGGCAGCAGCCGGGGAAAAGGGTTTGGGGGGTGTGGTGGGGTTGGGGAGAAGGCAGGGGAGAGGAATCCAGGGAGGGATGCAAGGAGAAGGCAGGGGAGAGGATCCAGGGAGGGATGCAAGGAGAAGGCAGGGGAGAGGAATCCNGGGGGGGGAAGGCAGGGAGGGATGGAAGGAGAAGGCAGGGGAGAGGAATCCAGGGAGGGATGGAAGGAGAAGGCAGGGGAGAGGATCCAGGGAGGGAGGGAAGGAGAAGGCAGGGGAGAGGATCCAGGGAGGGATGGAAGGAGAAGGCAGGGGAGAGGTACCCGGGGAGGGCTGGAGGGAGAAGCAGTGTTTGTGTCACATTTTAATCCAGCAGCGCTACCAGTGACACTTTGTCACCTCCCAGAGCAGCTGCCAGGGTGGGCGGGATGTATCTGGTGGGCCGGATGTTCTTCTGGGACTCCGTTTCCCTCTGGTGCTCTTCTTGGACCACCTTAAGTCTGTGCCATGGGTGACCAGGTTCAGTTTGGATGCCGTGGGCGGATTTTATCCAAGTGGCAGAACGAGTCAGGTACTTACACAGATGCTTTTGCAAACCCCGCCGAGCATTTCCAGCATTACTTCAGTGTTACTTCGCAAACCTTTTTCCTCGCCTCCCTGGATCGCAGATCACCGTCTGCTAGTGGGAAGCGATGGTGGAACACTGCCTTCGCAGAGGGTTGCAGGATACGAGCATCGGTCATTACGAGGTGCTCAGGAAGGGCCCTAATGGGGCCAGCCGTGCACTGTGGCCATGCAAATACTCCGTAACCATCTCTGTGCTGCCTCCGAGTGTCCCGATTCGAACGCGTGCCTGCGGCTCCAGCTGCTCTGAGATGGGTGTGGTTAGCTCCGACAGCCCGACGGTAGCTGTGCACCAGAGGGTGGTTTTGGGTCTGGGCCAGACTCAGTCACACCAGTTTAAGATGTCTTTATGGTCCCCATCTCGGGGGTCCACGTCCCAACTGCTTACTTGTGGGGTGGGAATATTATGTGGAAGGAGAGGTGGAAGCCCTCTCTGGTTCAGGAGTTTGTCGGTGATCCCGGTGAGCCGGCCCTGGCCGAGCACGCAGCCTGCAACAAATCCGCTGACATCTTTTCCTAGAGGCAGAAACACACAGCACCAGCCTGTCTGTCACCCAGTCCTTATGTCAGAATAGAATCTTGTTATAGAATCCCAGACTGGGTCGGGTTGGAAGGGACCTTAAAGCTCATCCTGTTCCACCCCCTGCCATGGGCAGGGACACCTTCCTCTATCCCAGGTTGCTCCAAGCCCCATCCAACCTGGCCTTGGACACTTCCAGGGAAGGGGCAGCCACAAATTCCCTGGGCAGCCTGTGCCAGGGCCTCCCCACCCTCACAGTGAAGGATTTCTTTCCTACATCAAACCTGAATTTCCCCTCCTTCAGTCTGAACCCAGACAATGAATGATCTCGGCTTATTGTAGGCCCTCAATCACGGCATGAAATTCCCGGTAATCACCACCATCATCCTCGCTATTGTCTCATGAAAGGGAGAGAGAAAAGAAATAACCCCGACCTTGTCTTTTGAAAACGTTGTTATTGTTTTCCGTCAATTGTTGGCTCGTTATGCCGGTGCTTGAGTTAAAGGGAGGGAGAAACAGGCTGGGAATAAGCGGAGGAACAGCCGCGTTAAAGCGGCTTGGCTTTGCACCGGAGCTAAAGGACTCCGGGGCCGCGTAATTAAGGAGCCCAGCACCCCCCGCACCCCCCGCACCCGGGAATTGTGTTTCTGCCTCAGGTGCTTCTCTGCATGTTCAAAGTGCACAGGAATGGATCAAACAGGATTTACTCCTTTCTGCAAGGGCTGCCTGACGAGCCGGGATTATGCTCTGGGATAGCATCTGATGAGGAATGAAATGAGACACGGCCAAAAAGCGCTCTTTAGAAAAATACAGGGAAGTGGAGAGGAGGGAGGGCAAGGGAAGGGAAATGGAAGGGAAAGGAAAGAGGAAAGGTGAAGAGAAGGGAAAAGGGAAAGAAAGAGGGAAGGAAAAAAGGAAGGAACAAATGAGGATGTTGCCCAGGAGTCATGGCCAGCTGGCTCCTTGGGTGGCTCGGGGATGGGAGCAGCAGCCCGTATTCCCTCCCATTAGGATGGCTGGGATGTGGCCTGAAGGAACCCCGAGGTTTTGGTTTGGTTGATTTTGAGAGGGGCTTGAAGCTGAATTTCCCTGGAGTCCTGACCTGCCAGGAGGGCTGGTGTCTTCTCCTGTAACACTCCTGCCGTGCCTGTGTGCCCCTTTGAGCCCTTCTCTGAAGCTCTGCGAGTCCAACAAAGCAATCTTTGATTTGGTGGGTTGAGGATGGGGCCTACGGAAAAGGAGAGCCCTTACCCTAATAAAATGTGCTGAATTCCAGGAGGCCACGAGGGGAAGAGGGGAGGGAGAACTGCGTGGGCAAACAGCCCTGTCCTAATTCAGGGCACGGCCACACACCCTGGGGATGCTGGCATCCCTTTCCCCCTCCTGCTGCCCACCGGAGGGTGACAGCTCAAACCTCTGCACGCAGCTGGAGGTGAGCTCCGTGCTGTGGTGGGGGAGCAAGACCTGGAAGGCACCGGCACCTCTCTGGATGGAACTCTCCTGCCAGCTCCGGCTCTCACATCGGCTGATGTGCTGCTGGTGTCTTTTGCTAAGATTTGTCATTTGGGAGGCTTGAAATCCCCACCAGGACGTTGTGTGTTTCCTCTTTCCATCTTTCCTTCATCCCCCAGCCCGGTTTCTCTTTCCTTCATCCCCCAGCCCGGTTTCTCTCTCCTTCATTCCCCCAGCCCGGTTTCTCTCTCCTTCATCCCCCAGCCCGGTTTCTGGCCCCCACGGAGTGGCTGCTGTGCCTCAAGGCAGAGGCAAGCTGGGAGCTCAGCCGTTGGGAGATAATTGACTTGGGAAGCGTTCCGCATGAGATCTGGGAAGAAAACAAGGGGAAATATGTTATTTTACAACCTTGATACTCCTGACCTCACTGGAAATAAATACACACCTACCAGCCTAGAGAAATCGGATGCTGCATTTAATGGAGAGGCAGGGACGGGAGCGCGGGGCTGTGCTGGCCTCGCACGGCTCCGACGGGTACTACAAGGCTCCGCGCTGGAGTAAAATGCTCGGGAGGATGCGCGGGGGGCTGGAGTATCCAAAGGCAGAAGGGCAGCCCCGTTTGCCCCGCTCTCCTCCCCGTGTGCCGCTGGGGGCTCCGGTGCGGTGCCAGGCGGGTGGTACTGGTGGCACTGGTGGCAGTGGTGCGGAGGTGGGCTGGTTTGCTGTGCTCCGGGGGGGGGTCCAGAGGGATCGCAGCTCCCCTGGGATGCAGGGGCTGAGGCAATGCCCACCCGTTTGCCACGATCCAGCTGTCGCACCCCCAGATCGCCAAGCTTTGGCGTTGACACCCTCCTGCGCCCAGTTCCCCGGGCCCGGGGGGTGTTGAGGGTGCTGGGGGCGGTGCTGTGACCCCACCACCGACCAGAGCCCCCGGGGGGCCAGGGCACCTTGGCTGCCCCTGCCTTCCCCGTCCCTCTCTGCCATCTGTGCCAGGGTCGTTAAAGGTGTGAATTAGTGCTTGTCGTGGGCGCTACTTAAAGGTAATGAAGTTTACTTGGCTGGGTAAATTACCAGCTCTCTTTAAATGGCCCTTTTTTCCCCTCATTACTATGCAGATGTATGCTAATGCGATGGTCTCCAAACACAACTTTGATGACCTTCTAATTTTTATTTATTTATTTACTTGACGAAGCAGTTTTGGCTGGCAGTGTAATTTAATTAGCGGCTCCATTTCGGAGCCTGCCTGGCAGCCGGGGGAGAGGAGCTGGGGCTGCAGAGGGGCTCCTCGAGAGGAGACAGGGGGCTCCCCCCAAAGCTGGGGGTCACAGAGTCCTGGAATTATGGAACGGTTTGGGTTGGAAGGGGCTCTAAAGATCATCTCGTTCCACCCCCTGCCATGGGCAGGGACACCTTCCACTATCCCAGGGTGCTCCAAGCCCTGTCCAACCTGGCCTTGGACACTTCCAGGGATGGGGAGCCCACGGCCTTTCTGGGCACCCTGTGCCAGGGCTTCACCACCCTCGCAGGGAGTAATTTCTTCCTAATATCTAATCTAAATCTCTCCTCTTTTAGTTCAAAACCACCCCCACATATCCTGTCACTCCAAGCCCTTGTAAAAAGTCACTCTGTCTCCTTTTTGCAATCCCCCTTTAAGTACTGGAAGATGCTGGGGGAAGGCTCTGGCCGGTCTGGACTACCCAGGGGTGTATTTCGGGAGTGGCCGAGTACTGGTGGGATTAATTACATGAAGTTTCTAGGGTCGTACAAAAGGAGAGTGCTGAAAATACGCTGAGTAAGAGGAAATCTTTGCATCTGGTCTAAAGGAGGGCACTGCAGGGAGCATCTCCTGCAGGCAGAGCCAGGCTGTGCCGTGCTGCCAGCTGTCCCCTGCCCGGGTGGCCGCTGCCAACTCAGTACGTGGGTGCGGGGAGCAGCTCGGGGGACAGAGCAGCCCCAGCCCTGGGGACAGGGACCGCCGATGAAACGCCTCGTGCAGAGCATCAGCCTGGCTGTAATGAGTCGCAGCCCGGGAGGAGCGTCCCCGACAGCTCCGCTGATAGATCTGGACTTTCTCTCCTGCAAGGGAACGTGTGGCACAGCAGTAATCAGGTGCCTGGACATGCAGGCGGTGTCTGAGCGCCCGTGGGTAGGCTTGAGGAAGGCTGGTTTCCCAAATTCCCCTTCCACTGGGTGTCCTCTCCTCTCCCCACATCCTCGCTCGTGCTGCTTTGCCCCTTCCCATTCCTGCCCCGCCGCAGTTCTGTCCCACCCTCCTCCTGCCCTCCACCCCGAGCGGGCTGGAGCCGTGCCGGGGGTGCCCCGGGGTGCCCAGGCACGGCAGCTGCAGCTGCTGCTGTTTAGGTTTAAGTGTTTACATTTGTTTATCGCAAAGACGCCCCTGAGATTTCCTGGCTCATCCACAGGCTGGGCCAGAGAGCTGAGCGAGGAAACCCACGGCAGCCGTTCGTCAGCAAAAACAGCCCCGAAACCAGCGCCCGGCTGCATCCTCGGCCCGGAGGTGCAGGGAGCAGAGCTGGGGGCCTGGGTGGGGGCTGTGGGGCCCCAGCTGGGGTCAGGCAGGAGCTTTCCGTGGTTTTGGGTGCTTTCAGAGCGGGACCAGGTACTGCCGGCCCCGTGGTTCCCTTGGAGCTCTCACTGGCCCAGCCTGCCATAGGGAGAATAATAATAATAATGATAATATTAATAACAAGAATAATGCTCTGGCAGCGGGATTGCAGCCTCTCCTGCCCATTCGTTCCGCCTGGTTAGAGGCTAATGGGAAAGCCAGAGGAGGGGACCACAGCCCAGAGGAACTTGGCTCGATGGAGCCTCCCACAGCATCCTTCATCCTCAGGGATCCGAGCGGTTCTGTGCACACGGATGGTGGTGGTGGCCAGGGAAGAGCCTTGAAACATCGGTGCTGTCCTCCAGTGGGTACAAAGTGTGGTGCCCAGAGTGCAGGGTGACAGGGCTGGGTCTGGGGAGTCCCTCCATGTCCCTGTGGACTTCCAGCCCCAAAGAGGATGAGCTACCCGAGCCCCTCTCGTTATTTGCTTTTCAAGCCCTCCATCCCCTGTGCAGTAAAAGCAAGCAGCCGCATGCCAGGTGGGCAGAGAGGAGGTTGCACACCTCTTCCCGGCCTCTCATCCTCCCGTTTTGTCCTCAGCCAGGAGCTGGGAAGCACAAAGCCGTTTTGGTGAGTGGTCCCCCTCCAGCCCCGGGCTGGGCCAGCGCCTCGATGCTGGCAGCAAGGAGGTAGTTCAAACTTTTATTGGCGTATTCATGTCCTCCGATTGACTGATAAACTGGCTCCTCATTATGTTTTTGTGTTCTGCTCGTCTTTTTAATTAGCCTAAGGGCCTCATTAGCAGCAGCAGCAGCAATGACTCTGTGATCAGCCTTGCCTGGCATCCAACCTGCATAATGTCAGCACAGGCTCGTGCAGAGGGGTTACCTGTGAAGTGCCTCCCTCCTCCTCCCCAAGCCCCGGTTCCCGAGGGAGAGGGTGTGGGAACAGTCCTGGAGTGGGATGGGGAGTGGCGCTGCTGGTGTCCTGAAGGGGTGCTGCACAGAAAGAGGGTGCGAGTGTCAAAACGCTGCTCAGAGCCTCTGGCTCCTCTGCTTTGCTCCTCTCCTATTCCCTATCGGGTGCTGGTTTTATGCCTCAGTTTCCCTGCCCGAGCCCCGCGCTCCTTCCCCTCGTCCTTCCCTCAGGTTCAGTGGAGGGTGAGGATCTCTCTGGCGAGAAAGGCTGCGGGTTGCTCCCGTCCTGGGGACTGGGGACTTGACTTCTGCACCCCACTTTGCTGCAGGAAGCCAAAACCTCCGGCGCCGTGCAGCAGCCAGGGAAGGCCCTGCCTCGGCCGCCAGCTGGTGCCCCCTTGCTCTGCCTGTGCCATCAGGCAGCCAATTAGCAAGAAATTAATATTGTGATTAGCAAATATTATGATTTTCTATCTGAATCTGTAATAAGCTGATTATTCACTCGTGAGTAGAAGCCACTGCTGGTAGATGGGGCTGCCGGGACGGTGCCGGGCGGATCCTGGAGCAGGAGCATCGTCCTGCCTGGGACGGGGGATCCGGTGCCGGGGCTGGCTGGGCTCCATCCCCGGTGCCTGCCGGGGAGCAGGCGGCCCCTGGCTGCCCCGCAGCCCCCAGGCACGGCTTGCTGCAGGAGCGTGCAGGGCTGCAGCCTGTCAGCAGATGGCAATGCCCTCCTGCGGCACGGCACAGCAGCCCGCTGGCGCTGGGGGGACATCGGGGGCTGCTGGGGACCACCCTCCCCGGGCAGCACTGCCTTGCCTGCAGCAGCTGAGCAATCCCACGGAGAGAGGCGGGCTCAGCGTGGTGAGCCGAGCTCTGGTTCATCGTTCTCTGGCTCGTGTGGTTCCCGCTGCAGCTCTTCAGTGCGGCTGGGACTGTTCTTCCTGCTCATTCCAGAGCATCCGCGGTGCTCCTGCCCAGAGGGGATGGCAGAGTTGTAAAATAGTTTGGGGCGGGAGGAACCTTTAGATTAGAGGGTCTCTAATCCAACCCCCCTGCCATGAGCAGGGACACCTTCCACCTGCTCCAAGCCCCATGCAGCCTGGCCTTGAGCACTTCCAGGGATGAAGAACCCAGCAGCTCTCTGGACAGCCTGCTCCAGTGTTGTCCCCCTGGGACTCGCTGTGCTTTCCTTATCAGTTTTTATCATTTTGGAGTTAGCAAATATCCGGGTTTATGTGGGACACGCTGGTGGATGTCAAAATCTGCTTCTCCTTTGCGTTTCCCTGAGCATTTTGGATCTTATGGAAAACATCATGTATTCAGGTGTTTATCCTCCAGGAAGATTTTGGCAGGTTTCCCTCCCTTGCGGCTCCCAGATTCCTGGTGAGGTGTGACAAGAGATAATTTTCCCTGTGTTGTTAAAGGGAGAAGTTTTCCTCTGCTTGGGGAAACCGAGGCACACACAGTGATTTCTCAAAGCCAGGGAAAAGGGGCATGGGAAGCAGGAGGAGAAAGCAAGGTTTCATGGACTGAAAACTCTTGTGTGTTCCCTGGACCTGTTCTGTGCCAACCTGGGACTGCTCAGTTTTGGTCTCTTGTGAAAAAACACTCAAAAATCACTCAAATATGATAATTTATCTCGTACTCTGGGGCTTCAGGTGCTCAGGGGCCGGGTCTGAGCTGATTTGGACAAGCAGGGTTTTATTCTGCACAGCTCCGTGCTTGGGAAATAATCCATGGGTTTGGCTGGTTTTCCACGGAAGAGGGAGCTGAGCACTAGATGGCGAAAACGAGCCGTGGAAAAGGCCCGTGGTCCTCACTCCCCATCCTCTGTGCCCTCACCCGAGCCCTCACCCCGCCATCCTCCCCTCTCTCAC
>VZRQ01000199.1:0-15086 GCA_013397975.1 Machaerirhynchus nigripectus | reverse complement strand
CCTCCAGCCCCAACAGCAGGGCTCTGAGGCCGGACAGAACTCGCTGCAGCAGTGGAAGGTGCTCATGGGGTGGGAAGTGGGAACAGTGAGAGGCTGGTTGGAGAAGGGCTGAGGGGATGTTCTCCAGTGCTGCCAGCCATGGCCTGCTTAACCTGCAGTGTGGGAAACCACCGCACCTCTCAGGGGCATCCTGCCACCCCAGCCCACCCCAGGGCATCTCCCCTGTATCCCCAGGCCGGATCCGCAGGGATTTTCCTTGCAGGTGTGGGTTGCTTCTCCTGCCAGCTCTGCATTGTCCCTTCCCCCTGTGCAAACGCACAGAGCATTTGTTGTAGAAACAACAAAGCAGCATCATTTCCTCTCCTTCCTCCTCCTGTCCGTCCTCCTCCTCTCCTTCCTCCTCCTCTCCTTCCTCCTCCTCTCCTTCCTGCTCCTCTTCCATCTGACGCCGGTATCACGGAGGGTTTGGGTGGCCTGGGGCCTCTTCCCTCCCTCTCGGGGAGCAGCTGCCTGGCAGTGCCGGGCAGAGCCCTTCCTGGCTCCCACGAGCCGTGGGCAGAGCAGGCTCCTGCTGGTCAGCCATTTGTTTGCTTTCCTGCCACCAGGCTCTGCCGAGCTGGAATTGCTCCTCCTCGGAGCAGCCTCTCCGCACGTGTGTTCATGACCTGTGCCTAAGGCGTGTTTCCTCCCGTCGCGAGTTGGCCGTGGCCCTCGCAGCTGCTTTTCCTCCCGGTGCCAAGGCTGGAAGGAGTTTGCTGCGTGCTGAAGCACAGCAATCCATCCCAGCAGGAAGCAGAGGCAGAGAGGTTTCTCTCTCAGGGAGAGCCGTGTGCCCGGCTGTTTGTCCGTCTGCCCTCGGAGCTGCCCTTCTCCAGCCTCTTCCTGCTGCCCTGGTGTTCCCACCTGCACGAGGGACATGGAAAGGGAGGGGAGAAGTCCAGGTTGGATGGAGCTCTGAGCAGCCTGGTCTAGTGAAAGCTGTCCCTGCAAAAGTTTGGAACAAGGTGGATCTTTAGGATCCCTTTCCAACCCAAGACGTTCCATGATCCTGTAATTCTGTGGGAAGCCTCCGTGCAAGCCCTGGAGCCAGAGGTATCCATGGCTTTTCAGGGTGAGCTTGGGAGAGCTGACATCACCTCTGGAGCAAGAAGTGGGGAGTCTGCAGGGCAACATGGATTTTAGGGGGGATGGAATGAGAGTGGGTACAGTGAGCGCTCCTGGGGTACGTGGAAGTGGGACGGGAGAGGTGCTGAGCTTCTTCTTCAAAGCAGCGCTTATCCAGGGAATTTATTTTCTGCTGTGGATTTGCCACAGTCAGGAATTGAATTCAGAATTTCAACTCCCTTCCCTTTTCCTTCTGCGTTTAACTTACAACCTTCTTGTCCGCTGCTTTTCTTGAAACTCTTGAACGTGTGGACCCAAACTCCCCTGGAGGCCGAGCAGGCTGTGAGTGCTTTAAGGCCCACGCCAGGGGAGGCGACCGCGGGCTCGGCGACGCCGCGGGAGCGACGCCGCGCAGCCAAGTGAACAAAAGGCAACGCGGTGGGGACACGGGGGCTCTGATCCAGGCTGAGTTAGAGACACCAGCTCTGTAATCACTGGCAAAAAGGGGATTAAGAAGGGGCTTCGTTGAGGGCTTACACATTTCTGAAGGGAATTGAGCGGATTGATGCCGCGAGGCTCTTTGAGCTCGTGTCAGATTAGAGGAACAAGTGGGCATCAGTTTAAGCCAAGATGCCACAAAGCAGGACATTAAAGGAATTTAGGTGAATATACATATATTTAAAATATTTTTCTGTGTGCTGTGATTACTTAATCTAAGTCAATGAGTACCCAAGGCAGCAGTCAGAGTAATCAGTGCAAATGACTTTAAAATGAAGCCAAGTTGGTAATTAGGGATAACAAATATCATGTCAGGAAAGCGGTGACTTGGCTCAACGGCGCTGGAGCTTTGTGAAGATTGTCCGGACCCTGTGTCCAGCCAGTGAGGGAGGAAGAGGAGCAGGAGAACCTGATGATGCAGAGGGTGTTGGGCCATGCTAATTGTGTCCTACTCAGCGCTGTGTGGGTTAATTTATGGGGTTGGTGCTCTCTGACCACGCTTTTTGGGCTGGTTTTGGGGTGCTAAGGGACCATTACTAGGTGAGGAAGCAGAAGGCTGAGGGAGGCACAACCAGAGAGTAGCTGAGCAAGTCCACCCAAACACCTCGATGACTTTGAGCTCGCCACCAGTAGGTTCCCGAGTTAACACCTCTCGGTGTGAGTGCCCAATAAGACATCTGGCATTCAGCTTAGCACCGAGTCTCCTCTGTCTGCTGCAGCTCAGAGCGAACACAGGCCTTTCCTGAGGGGAGGCACGGCTTTTGCCTGTCTGTGAAGTGCACAGCAGGGCCCTGATTTCAGCCGTTATCTCTGGGGCTCGCTGGAACAATAACAACATCTGAAAGCCCCGAGTTTTATAATGATTGTTTTTTACAAAATCTCTTCTAGTTGCGTTTCAATTTTTTTTTTTTTAAGTTGCTCTGTGAATAAATTGAAAGCAGATACAAACCACAGCCAGCCCCCTGGAAAGTGTCACCTTCACAGGGACGCCGACCGTGGCGCTGACAAAATCTCCTGTCGGGTGACGCGCTGGCAGATGGCACCGTCCGCTGGGAGGGAGCAAACGAGCAGCCAGAAATCCTGCAAGGAAACGGCCAAAATAACCCCTGATCCACCCAGGAGTGTGTGTCCACTGGGAGAGGAGAACGCTGCCAGAGGGTGTAACAGGCTGCCTTGAACCCTCCCAGCTGGTGTTTGCTGAATCCACGAATCCAGGTAGTGACAGGACAAGGGGAAATGGTTTTAAATTGACAGAGGGCAGGGTTAGGTGGGATTTAGGGAGGGAATTCTGCCCTGTGAGGGTGGCGAGGCCCTGGCACAGGTTGCCCAGGGAAGCTGTGGCTGCTCCATCCCTGGAAATGTTCCAGGCCAGGTCGGACGGGGCTTGGATCAACCTGGGACAGTGGGAGGTGTCCCTGCACATGGCAGGGGGTGGAACAGGATGAGCTTTAAGGTTCCTTCCAACCCAAACCATTCTGGGATTCTCTGATCCCTCCCTGATGCTGGCCATGGAGGGCCATTTCCTCCCTGGATAGCAAAGGGAAAGGAGGAGCCATTTCCCAGAGCTGCCAGAGCTACAGTCCTGCTGGTATTTAATTTTTTTTCCCCAATAAGCCCTGAACTCCCCAGCTAATTAAATAGCAAGTGGCTATTAAGCTCTTGCCTAGGACTAAGGTTTAATAAGGCGGTAATAGGCACTGTGTGTTTGTGCGTGTGTACCCAGCCTGAGGTGGGAAACCTCAGCCCAGGTGCTCTTTAAATAGTCAATAGTTATTTATTAAACATGGGGCAGCTATCCAGCAAAATTTAAATTAAAGGCCTGGCTGAGAGATGAGCTTGGATTTAAAGAATTAAAGGGTTAGCAGTGTAGCACAGCGTGCGCTGGAATCCTAAACCCGCGTTCCTAAAACGGGAATAGCAGAAGGGAGAAACACATTGCCATTTAATTTGTGTGAGTTCCCTGTTTGCTCTGCAAATACCAGCGAAGGTTAATGTTTTTAAAAGTTTTGGGCTGGCTTCTTTCCCTCTGATGGCAATCTGGGTGTGGAGAAGCCCCAGTGACAGTTCTCCTGCTGGTGTTGTTTCCCACCGGAGCCCTCCAGCTCCTGTTGCTTCCTCGGTGTGGGAATTATTGGCACAATCTGTGAGGATCATCATGGAATGATGGAATGGTTTGGGTTATAAGGAACCCTAAAGCTTGTCCAGTTCCACCCCTGCCATGGGCAGGGACACCTTCCACTCGACCAGGATGCTCCAAGTCCTGTCCAACCCGGCCTTGGACGCTTCCAGGTGTCCTTGGAAGTGTTCAGGGCATCCACAGCTTCTCTGTGCAGTCTGTGCCAGGGCCTCACCACCTTCCCAGCAAAGAATTTCTTCCTAAAGAGGATCCTCTTTTCTTTATGGGCTTCACCAGAAAGGTGATGCTCAGCACCCTACAAGAGTAGGGGGGGTGAAATACCTCAGGGTGGAAAATCACATCCATGGGTGGATGACAGCTGCTCAGGGCATGGAGTGTCAGTACAGAGTTAATCAGCTCTCAGCACTGCTTTCCCATTCCTTGGCTTCCCTTTCCAGCCGTAGTGATCCTCACTTATTTTTCCTTCCCTTTTTCTCCGGAGGGGGATGGGCTGGCTCTGTCCTGCTCCCGCTTGAACCAGATGCTTTCCGACATCTGGGGGCTCGCAGGGCTCCCCCCGCGGAGCCGCTTTCCTCTGGGTTTGTCTTCCCTGCTTAGGCAGCCGGCAGGGAGCTGGTTCCCAACAAGTCAGCTGTGCCTGCGAGCACCTCGCTGTGTGTCAGTAACTTTGCTACAGTTGGTTCAGCATTGCTCCAGGAAAAAAAAAAACCCAGGGGGGGAGTGTGGGAGTGGGGAAAGAGCCTTAACTGCTGCTGTTTATTCCTCTTATTTCCAGTTCATTTTATGCAGCTTCAAACACAGCCGACACTCACCCGGGTCCATTAATGGAAAATAAAGGTCAGGGCTGGAGGCAGCGGCGCTGCCATCCCCGGCTCCCACATGGTGTGTGGTGAGTGCCAGGGCCGCAGGGTTTTCCATTTCATTCTGCCCTGGGGGGACCAACTGGGGCTGAATGGGCTCAGAGTGCCAGCAGCAGCGGCTCCCACCAGGACAGGGGACAGCACCAGGCAGGATGGGTCCTGGTCACTCCCTGGCCAGGCTGGACGTTCTGCAGTGTGTGGCCCTGCATGGATAGTATGGTTGTACTTAAAAGCCAATTCCAACTCTCTTTCAGGGATTTAGGGTCATACTGGGCAAGCTGCGCCCCAAAATCTCACTTGTCCTGGAACATTGCTATTAACCTTCTCCTTAAGGCAGATTTACTGATTTTAAGGATTCAAACAAGACGGAGGCTAATTGCTGGTGTGCTGATGTCCCAGGGATATGATCAGCTGGAATATCGGCCGTGAGCAGCGTGAGTTGCTGACACAGCTCTCAGATCTGGGACTGAGGCTCCTGGACTCCGTCTCGGTGGGGAGCATGAGGATTTTGTCGGGGTGATATGGAGGGCTTGAAGCCATGTTTAGGTGTTGTCCAATGTGTCCAAGGGGATAAGGCACTCCCCTCTTCCAGGAGTTATTCCCTAGTGGTGGGTTATGCAGAATGGACTTTTATCCCTTCACATTTTGCTGGTCCTTCGGCCTCCAGCAGATCCCAACTCTCCACACAGAATTAGGGAACCCTGTAGGTACCCCTTGGGATTTGCCTTTTGTTTTTAATTCCCCAAAAATTTGCTGCTGGGCCCCATGCAGGGCAGCAGGAGATGCTGGAGAAGTGGCTTTGTTTTCCCATGAAATGATCCCAGGCCTGTGTGGGCTGCCTGGGGCTCTGGCAGCCCCGTCACCCCGCTGCGCCTCTCACACCTCACTCAGCTCTTTGCTTCATTGCCTTTGACGTGTAAACCTGACCAAACTACGGATCCTGAATAAAAGAGTCAGGAGCAGCAGGTTGGCAGGAGCTGGATGACGGCAGCTGGAGCAAACCTGGTGGGCAGCAGACCCTTACAGAGCAGGAATTTGCCCCTCCTGCCTCCCACCAGAGCCGGATAACTTATTCAAGGCAGACAAAAGCTGGTTTTGTATCTTGCCTTTGTATTTTGCCTTTATTTGTGGCTTTTCCTCCTGGTTTTAGCTCTGTGTGAGGCAGCTCCTGCCTCTCCCTCACGCACAGTGGCCGGGTGATGTCTCCATCAGGCTTGTGCCGAGCATCCCTCCCCAGAGTGGCAGCGCTCCCCCGTTCCCAGCTCTCCCAGCCACCTCCTGATGTTGCTACGTGACAAAGTCCTCCTGCCACTGCCCTTGGGCGCTTTGCTCCAGCTCTGACAGAGGGATGGGGATAGGGGAGCTTCATTTCCCAGCCGGATACAAAACCCGTGGTGCTTTATTCCTTCCAAGGCACTCACCTGTGGAGGCTTCCCTGCGGTCAGGACGCTCCTGCTTCCTCACGTCTCCCTCTTGCCTCATCTCCTACCTTCTTCTTGCGTGGGCTGTGAAGATCATCCCTGCTTCTCCAAGGAGCATCTCCAGGACTTCTCTGTGGGCAGCGAGCCCCGGGGCAATGGGAAATGCTCTTTAGGACCAGCAGATCTTCGTGTTTGTATTTCAAAGCACCAGTGGAGTGGGACTGGGATTTTTGCCAGAGTCTTGCTAGAGGGAAAGTTTTCTCTGGCTCCGTTCACACAACGAAGAATTCTCTTTCTTTTTCCCTCTCTGCTTTATTCTGATAGCTTTTTAACAAGATCAGCTAAATAAGCAGATAGAGTGTACCAGTTCACAGGCCCCTAGAGGTGAGGAGCCACTGCAGATTAAAGTATTTTTTGTGATCTCCAAAGCAGCTGTATTTTATATGCTGGCCCTGTTTTGATGATCCTGTTAAGGGGTGTCGTGGAACACAGCACCCCGTGGCTGTGTGTGCCTGGCTTTCTGGGAGCAGGGCTTTTTGGTCGTGTGGTGGATCTTGAGCCTTGCCTCATGCCCTGCCTCCCCAGACCCTCAGACAAAAGGTCTCTCCTTAGGCTGAGAGGGGATTTCCATTTGTTCAGGACCAAATTCCATAAGGTCCTTTAGGAAAAGATCCCCCACGTCTTGAAGGTCCCCCTCTGCTCTGGAGAGACTCACGCTCTGTTGGGATGGAGGGAACTGTGCCAGTTCAAGGGTCAGGCTGGAAATTCCTTAATTGTATTAATCCCTGTATGGGATGCAGGTGCTGTGGGCAAGGTCAGGGGATGTGTTCTCTCCCCTTTACCAGCCCTCCTTCATCTTGGGAGGGTGTAGCTTCATTTCACCCCACCAGTGCCCCGAGGTGCATCACTGCTCTTCCAGCACATCTCCCTCCCTGCCCCGTTTCCATTGCAGCCCCTGGCCCAGGGGCTGGGCAGTGATTTGGGGTCTCAGAGTGAGCCTGTGGTGAGAGGCACGGATTTCCCTCCTCCCCCTGTTCTTGCACTGCTGAAAACCCAGTGTTAACCTGACTTTTTAAAGCTGCAAAGCGCTGGGCCCACTCACCCCTGGGCCACCTGTCAGCTCCAGAGGAGCCTGCCCAGGGACCCCCTCTCACACTAATGAATAAGGACAGTAATTAATGATCATTGCTGTTTGTGTTGAGGACTATGAGTGCTGTCACCGCTGACTGCTCTGGCAATTACCAAGGCTGCTCCCTCCCCACTTGGGCCAGCGGGAGAAGAGGAGGAGGAGGAGGAGGAGGAGGAGAAGGAGCCGCAGAGATGCTCAGGAGTCACAGAGATGCTCAGGGCTGGTCAGCCCCGAGGTGTCCCTCGCTATCACCTTGCTGAGTGTGGGAGCAACCAGCAGCAGGTCCCCGTGGTGCTCCATCCACCTCACCCTCCTCCTCCTCCTCCCGCTATCAATCAGCCTGTTGGAGCTTTCCCAGATGGGTCTCACTTTCTGTTCCATCTCATTTGACACTTCATCAGCTGTAGACGGCAGAGAGACATGTCAGCTCCTGAGATCCATCCCCGACCTGCCAAAAGCCTTGTGCTCCTTGGAAAGAAATGTGATTATTCTGCTTTGCGGCAGAGATTTCTTTTGGTGTTATCTTGGGGGAGGAAATCTCAGCCCCCATTCCGTTTCCTTCCCCTTCCCCAGCCCAGCAAAGGCTTGGTGCTTATCCTGGCCCAATGCAGATGTGACTGTTTCACTGGGTTAAGCACAAACTGACACCTGCCACGTGAAATTCCCAGCAGCATAAAGAGCTCCTCATCAAAAGAGGGGGAAACCCCTTTTCTTCCCCTGTGGGAGAGCCCTGAGCATGGAGATCTCTCGTGGAAGCTCTGATGCCTGCTCAGTGTGGAGGGAGAGGCTGGGCAGGTACAACTGTGCCGCTCCAGGAGCCTCGTACCTTCCCATCCCATCCTTCCAAATTCAGCTGGAAAGATACTGAGCCACACCCCAATTTCCCCCGAGATCCAGCTGCTCATCCCTCTCTGCAGCTGGTCCTCACCTACGTGTTCCAGCTGCTGCTGGGTGACTGGTGGCTGCTGGGGAGAACCCATGGCAGAGGGAAGAACTCTCTATTTTTCCACACTCCAATGTTTCCCATGTGTGTGTGTAGGTGTCCCATAAACAGTAATGATGGACATTATGTTTTGAAGCTGCTTGAAGGGGGAACATAAAAGCTAATAGGTAAAAATAGGCTTTTCCATGCAAATTCCCCAGGAAATTAAACACAGCCCAGCTTCCAGCAGGTTTTGTGACGCCCCTTTCCACGGGGCTGGTGCTCCCAGGGGCTCAGCTCTTCCCCTTGGAGGTGGGACAGCATCCCTGGGCTCTGCTGGAATCAGCTCACACAGAGGAAAAGGTGTCTTTGGAGTTGTTGGCAGGTGGAGAAGCTAAAGGAGGTGAGGATTTAAGAGCCTGGATTCCTCCCGTTGTGTGCTGGGGCTGTGACTTGTGATAACGCCCCAAGGCACCGACTGAAATGCACGTCATAAATTAGAACCAAAAATGTGATTACTTTGTCGCTTGGAAGACAAATGTGCGTGCCTGGGGAGTAACAAAGCAGGTTTGATTTGTTGTTGTTTGTACTATGTTTACTATTATTATAACTTATTCCGATTTATTCCAGTCTGGAATGGAGAGGAGACTGTAGCTGGCAAACCTCTTTGGAGGGTGGGTTTGGGGAAGGGGCCAAATCCTAAAAATCTGAGTGCCATGGCATGAAATGGTCTTGAATATCGGGATGCTGGTGGGGAAATTGGGAAGGTCTAGAGAAGGTCTGGAGAAGGGAGGGCGTTGAGTGGAGCTGGTGCCCATCAGCTGGAGGTCCGGGCCCAGGAGTGAATCACTGAGAGGGTGGGGAGGCCCTGGCATAGGGGTCCAGAAAATCTGTGGCTGCCCCATCCTTGGAAGTGTCCAAGGCCTGGCTGGATGGGGCTTGGAGCACCCTGGGATAGTGGAAGGAGGTCCCTGCCCACGGCAGGGGGTGGAACAGGATGAGCTTTAAGGTCCCTCCCATCCCAAACCATTGTGAAATCCTGTGATAAAATAAATCAGAGAGAGTTGTCACCCCCTTCTGGGGACAGAAGGCTGAGGTGGAGCCCTGCTGGATACTTGCCCACCTTGGGTAACCTTCAGCTCAGAGCCGAGTCCTTGGCTTTGGACCCAGCTTGCTGCTCCATCCCTCCCTCTGAGCAGGGCGCTCCCGGGACCCTCCAAGGCACCCGCCGGGATGAGTGACAGAGGAGCCTCCCTCATGTTCTCCCCCGTAGGAGCAGAAATCTCCGAAGAACGCTCCATCCCCCATCATTCCTGACTAGGGAAAAAAGAAATGGAGCTTCTAATACCCGTCTCCACAGGAATCTCTAATGCTAAAGAGCTTAGAGGGAGCACTCATGACTTTGAGAAGAGTAAAAGCCTCCCTTGTCCCCTAAGCGGTGTCCGGCTCAGTGAGCCAACGCGCTCTGATACCATGGCAGATGGGTATTTCTAGCATTTGTTTTGATGATGAAAGTGTACATTGTGCTCAAAGATGCCCCCAGGACACATTGTTCTCTGGATAAAGGGATGAAAATTAAAACTAAGTTTCCTAGGTCAAAAGGACGCTCATTAAACCATTCAGGCCTAAGAGGAAAAAGAGGGGGAATGAAAAAAAGACCCAGCTAACAAAACCCAGCCCTTTCCTTAAAGGAAGGTGGCTCTGGAGGAGGTGTGTGGGATCAGTTTGTTTGTGTGTGTGCTGGAAAAGCTCTGCTTGGGTGATGGTCTTGGTGCCAAGCATGTTTTCCCCCGATCGGGAGCGGGTTTGGGGCTGGGAGGCTGGAGGGGCAGAAAACTCCGGGGTAATTCTTATTTTAGGGTTGTGTGCAGTGAGGTCGTGCCAGGCAGGAAAAGGCAAAGCCACGGGGTTTAATCCAGGGAGAAAACATCAGGATTTGGTTCCCTGCATCAGCGAGGTGGGGGGAAGTCAGGGGTGTGGTCAGCCGAGCTGATGGCCGGAGCAGCATTGCAGGAATGGGATCACCCCCTGCAATGCCACAAGGTGGGTGGGAAAAGAGGGGAAAAAAGAGGGAGAAACTGGAGGAAAACGCAGATTTCCTTTAGGTTTGGGTCCGAGCATGGGGCTGTGCCTGCTCCCTGCTCCCTCTGTGCCTGCTGGGCTTTGCCTTCCGCTTTCCAACCCCTGCACTGTGGAAGAACAAGCCAGGAGCCCCTTAAGAGCCACGTTTCCCTCGGAGAATGGAAAAACACCGCGTTGTGGAGATGGAAATGCCAATCAGTGGGAGCGAGGGGAAGAGAGGAACAGCGTGTGGCCTCTGCAAATTGCAGGAAAAGTGACACAGTTATTCAGAGCCGCTCGGGGAGGGAGGGAGCGTTAGCGGATGGATGGGAAAAGTGGTCTCGGATCCCTTTTGTAAGCACATTATTGAGCCAGCATGGACAAATTGTTTCCCATTTTTGTTGCCCCAGTTTTCCCAGCTGTTCAAAATGGGACTGATTTTTTTACCTGCTGCCTAACAGGGGTGTGAGAGAAGCTTGGGTTGTTCTTGCCAAGCGCTTGGGCATCCCCGGAAAAGCGATGCCACGGAAAGGCCGGGCACTTTTGGGGCTCAGTAACAGGATCAGGCACTCAGCTGTCAGGTTTAGGCTCTGAACTGTTGTTATCCCATCAGAAAATACGTAAAGGCCATCCAGGCCACCCAGCAAATAATCAGATTTTGTTACTCACCATACTCAATAGATGAATTAATAAAAACCCCATGTTCTGAAAGCGACCTCTCCCCTCCCTCCTCCCCAGAAACAACCCCAAACCAACAATCCTCCTGTTTATTTTTCAGCGTGTCTGTTTTGGAGCTGCTGCTCCCCTCATTTGGGGTTTGATTTGCCCTCCAGAGATGAGCAAAGAGCATCGAGTGTTGTTTTAGTTCTCTCCTCTAGATCAAGGGAGAAGATTATTAGATGAGGCTTTTGTTGTGTGTGTGCTGGCGTGCGGAGCTCTTGTTTCTCCTTAAACATTTCCTGTCTGGAATCAAATTTGGGACTTTCTGCCCCAGAGTTAACACCAAATTCCTCCTTTCTCCTCCCCAAAACCGTATCAGAATTATGGATCCCCTTGACAGCAAGGAATACCCCGGGGCTGCCAAGCTTTTCAGACTTTTCTCCATCCTCCACCAACCCCCATTTGTATTCTGTCATTAAAAAGGCTCCTTTAGATCTGGAAATTAATTTCCAGACAAACTCAGGCACGCGGGAGCGCGCGGGGCCGTGGGCAGGAAGTGGTTTGGTGGCACCAGCTGCGGATCAATCCCAAATTCCGTGACATCCCTGAACCCCAGCAGCACCAAGTGCAACGAGTTTTTGCAGGATTGAACTCTTTTATGGAAATGTATGTATAGGAACGTGAATATGTAGATATTTTTTTAAATTTCAGTTCCCCCCTCCATCCCCATTTTTCCCTTCGAGGGTGGCAGGGCTTTTTTCGGGAGCTTCCTCCCCTGCTTCCAAAGCCAAGGCAGTTTTCCCGATGCTCCGGCTGATAGCGAGCCCTGCTGTAATCCCAACTTTCCTTTTCACTTTGAAGTAAGTCTCTATTCAGGGTGGTTGAGCACAAAAGCTCCAAAAGGCAGCTGCTGAGGGCTTAAAAACAGGGAGAAAAGAGGGGAAAATAGGAAAAGGCTGCAACTGCATCGTTTTTTTTCTAATCCTTTTGTATTTTAAGGGCTGTATTCACCCAGCGAGGAAAGCCTGGGGAAAAGGGATCCCTTCAGAGCTGCAGTGAGACACGTGGGAGGGGGAGGTGTGGGAATCACAGAATCCCAGAGTAGCTTGGGTTGGAAGGGACCTTAAAGCTCCATCCAGTGCCACCCCTGCCGTGGGCAGGGACACCTCCCACTGTCCCAGGGTGCTCCAAGCCCCGTCCAGCCTGGCCTGGAACATTTCCAGGGATCCAGGGGCAGCCACAGCTGCTCTGGGCACCCTGTGCCAGGGCCTCCCCACCCTCACAGGGAAGAATTCCTTCCCAATATCCCATCCAGCCCTGCCCTCTGGCAGTGGGAAGCCATTCCCCCTTGTCCTGTCCCTCCATCCCTTATCCCCAGTCCCTCTCCAGCTCTCCTGGAGCCCCTTTAGGCCCTGGAATGGGCTCTGAGGTCTCCCTGGAGCCTTCTCATCTCCAGCTGAACACCTCCTCCCAGCCAGTCTCTGGAGGAAAGGTTCTCCAGCCTCTGGGGCACCCTTGTGCTCTCCCCTGGATCTGTCCAGCAGCTCCACGTCCTTCTGTGGGATGGGAAGATGTTGGAATCCCAGAATGGTTTGTGTTGGAAGAGACCTTAAAGCTCCATCCATTCCCACCCCTGCCACAGGCAGGGACACCTCCCACCATCCCAGGCTGCTCCAAGCCCCGTCCAGCCTGGCCTTGGGCACTGCCAGGGATCCAGGGGCAGCCACAAATTCCCTGGGCAACCTGAGTTCATTAATAAATTTCCTTTCCTCGTGCCTCAGTTTCCCTTTCTCTGCTGTCACCAGGGCTTGGGAACACGCTTGGGAAGGTTCCATGGGCTGAGCACAGCCTTGGGCGACGCTGAGAACCTTAATCCAGACCTAAAAGGTGCTTAAAAAAATCCTCCCGGCTTGACTTTCAAGTGGATTTATCCGTAATTCACTCTCCATGTATGTACTAGCAAGGATTTGGGCTCTCAGAGGGTGGGTTTAGTTTTTTTTAAGACGTATTACTTTTTTATTCTTTAAAGGCAGCACATGAGGGGAAAAAGCAGCTCAGTTCACCTTTGAGGATTTATTATCGTTTCTCTAGAGCAGGTATTTACTGGGGGTATTTCGCGGAGGAAATGACTGTCGATTATAGAAAATAAAATAAAATAATAATAATAATAATAAAAAAAAAACCCCTCTCTCCTGAAGCCAGTAACCTTGTGGAGTGATGGATTGCCTCGCTGAAAGTGGAGTTAGGGAGAAATGGAGACGGAGAGGAAGAAATGTAGATACTGTAACATACTCCAGGGGGTCGGGAAAGGGATATGAATTATTAAGTAAAATTAATAATTGAAATAATTAACAACTGCAAGAGATTTTTGTCCATCCTCCACATAATAGGGGAGCAATGTTTAGTATCAAGCTGGAGTAACCGCGAGTAATTTGATGTTAATTAATTCCTTGGCTCAGTATTCCAAGCATTTATGGGTGTTTTCTTTCCTTATAAATATATTAATAAGTTTAAGTCATTCTACAGAAGTAATTTCGAAAATAATAATAATAAAAAAAGAGCCCTGGCAAATGCAAGTCATTTATTTTTGATCAGTAATTAAAATGGCTTTTCCACCCCTCTCGTGTACATCAGAGGAAAATGGCTTTGTTCCGAGGAGCTTCTAATCCTTATTCTCCTTCCTCTGATAGGAATTGATGCCGTTGGTTGTTTGGGGCCAGATTTATGGATTATTTTCCATCGTGGGCTTGTGGAGTTTGTTGCTGGAGCTCCTAAAGACAGGAGGTTTTCCTTCCCCAGCCCCGTTGCTCCAAGCCCCTTGGATAATTCAGGAGGCACAGGAGAGGCTCTAAAAGATGGAGTTAAACGATGTGTTTGGGGCAGATAAATTTGGGAGTGCTGGATGGGTGGGTGATGGATGTGGGTAGGAGGAGCCAAACCCCTCTGGAAGCCCTGCTGGGAGGGTAATCCATCCAGAGGGAGATCCAGGGGCAGATAAATGGGGTGCTGTGGGGTTTATTGCAGTCCCAAATGCTCCTCAGCAGGGCAGGAGGTGCAGGGTGCAGAGGGATACAGGGATGCTTGAAGGGTGTGTGGCTCTGGCAGGGCACAGCACTGCTCCTCTGACCTTCAGCTCCATCTTTGGGGACGGAAAAGACCTTTGGGGTGGAAAGGACCCCAAATGTCCCTGTTTGGAACAGCAAAGGTGTCCAACGCCTGTCCTGGGACCTGCTCCTTCTACTCACGTGCATCTCACAGCCAAATACCACGACTTGGAGTGGTGGTGTTGTTCTTCTGGAAAGGGTTGGTCTGGATGAAGTCCGTGGGGTTTTCCAGGGGTTGACGGCCCCAAATTGAATCCCAGGCCACCCTGCTGGAAGCAAATTCCCTTTCAGAGCCGAGGTGCCAGAGCCCTCTGTGCCACACTTTGCTGCCACCTGGGGAAGCTGAGGCCACAGCGACGTGGGAGAAAAGGCTCAGGGCTCCAGGCAGTGTGATTTCAGCTCTGGACTGGGATCTGGGGTGGGATGCTTGGTGTTTGGGATGCTCAGTGCTTGGGATTCTTTGCATTTGGGATGCTCCATGTTTGGGATTCTCGGTGTTTGGGATAGACTGCTTTCAGGACACTCTGTGTACGGGTTGCTCAGTATTTGGGATGCTCATCATTTGGGACACCTGGCATCTGGGATGCTCAACATTCAAGATGCTTGATGTTCGGGATGCTCGGCATTCAGGATGCTCCGTGTTTGGGGTGCTCGGAGTTTGGGATGCTCAGTGTTTGGGATGTTTGATGTTCGGGATGCTCAGTGTTTAGGATGCTTGGCATTCGGGGTGTTCAGCATTCTGGATGCTCCGTGTTTGGGCTCCTCAGCATTTGGGATGCTCAGTGTTTGGGATGTTCAGTGTTTGGGATCTCAGCATTTGGAATGCTCAGTGTTTGGGATGCTTGGTGTTTGACATTTGGGATGTCATTGTTTGGGATGCTCAGCATTTGGGATGCTCAGTGTTTGGGATGCTCAGTGTTTGGGTTGCTTGGTGTTTGACATTTGGGATGCTCAGCATTCGGGATGNGCGTGGTGCTTGGCATTTGGGATGCTCAGTGTTTGGGATGCTCAGTGTTTGGGATGCTCAGTGTTTGGGTTGCTTGGTGTTTGACATTTGGGATGCTCAGCGTTCGGGATGCTCAGTGTTTGAGATGATCAGCATTTAGAATGCTCAGTGATGCTCAGCGTTCGGGATGCTCCATGTTTGGCATGTTCAGTGTTCAGGACGTCGGTGTTCGGGGTGTCGGTGT
>VZRQ01000193.1:10398-22748 GCA_013397975.1 Machaerirhynchus nigripectus | reverse complement strand
TGATCTCTCCTCTGTGGTGACCAATGAAAGGACCCATATGAATGGCCTGAAGCTGTGTCAGGGGAGGTTTAAGCTGGATATCAGGAAAAAAGATTCTTCACCCAGAAGGTGGCTGGGCACTGGAACAGGCTCCCCAGGGAAGTGGTCACAGCACCAGCCTGACAGTTCAAGAAGTTTGGACAATGCTCTCAGGCACATGGTGTGACTCTTGGGTCAAGAGTTGGACTTGATGATCCTTGTGGGTCTCTTCTAACTCAGAATATTCTGTCATTCTGGAATACAGTCCCTGGAGTAGAAACTAATTCAAAGCAGCTCTTTCAGATGAACATGCTTCCCTGAATGATGCACAGGGATTAATAAAGGGGGCACCCTCTGGGTAAGCCCAGCTGTGTGAGTGGGCAGCGCATCCCCTTTCAGAGCTCAGTTGAGCACATCCATCTTAAGCCCACCTGTGGCATCCCTGCAGAATTCATGAAGTAGCCTTACTGCCTGCTCTGCCTGTGTCACCATTCCTCTGATGACAGCCCAGCCTGTTTCCTCCAGACTAGTTTTATAAGAGACTAATGTCTGTCTGATAAAGAGATTTCTGGCCCTTGGGAGGAGTCGTTACCTCACAGGTAAAAAGACAGTCACAACTGGCTGCCTCACTGCTTTCCAAGAGTTACAGGAGAAGTCTGTGTCACACTTTCCCTTTCTATTGCTTGCTGCTGTAGATCCTGTAATGTAACTCTGTGTGATCAGTCAGAGTTACATCAGGTGAATCACAGACACTAATCCCACAAAATAACAAAGGCACCATCTACACTGTGTAATGGTGTCTCTCATCTCTAGCCACCTCACCTCTCTGAAATCCATCAAGTGTTCAACTTGGGGTCATTCAGCCTTTGGAGTCACTGAGCAAAAAGCAATCTCTAGTTACTTTTAAACTAAATAAGCTTGCACAGTACCGTATTTTTAACTCATCCCAGAATTGTTTCTATCCAGACACAGGATGAACAAATACTGTGCCAGACAGTGACAGCTTCATGAAAAGATGACTTTAAACTCGGAAAAATACCTACCATGCAGAATTCACAGTTATCTTTTCAAAAATAAGAGACTATTCATATGAGATAACTTTGCACTTTGCTGCTCAAAAAGAGCAAACATTCCTCTGAGAACTTGCCAAGAGAGTGTCTCCAGCACATCATGCATCCTAACCTCCTGTCATCCCTCTCAACCATCAGCCCCCACCTCAGTATAAAGCACTTGGATCCATCACACGAGAGGCCTGTTTGAGTCTAACAAGGTCTAACGGTATGCTCTGTGATGTGACTACAGCACTCAGTCTTGAAAAATACTACAAAGATAAACATGAAATCTCAGTACACATTTTTAAACCTTAGTATTACAGAGAGGTACAGCAATAGTCTTCTGTGAAAAGTGTAAACATTTCCAGGAAGGTCGCACATACATTATCTTTTTGCATGTTCACTGGTGGGGCTATTTTTCCTTCTAGTTTTGCCTGAAAATACACTGTCTCACATAAATGTACTAATTGCCTTCTGACAGCTTGAACATCCAGCAGTCAGTGCCAAGGTTTGCACAGGATTCAGTTGTGCCACAGAATCACAGGGTATTACGAGCTGGAAGGGACCCACAAGGATCATCAGTCCAACTCCAAAGTGAATGGCCTGTACAGGGCTCGAACCTGTGACCTTGACATTATCAGCACCATGCTCAATCAACTGGCAGCAACCCATCAACTGTGTCCTAAATTATCCCTCTTTGCAGAGGACTGAATCTTGCCTTTGAGATGTTAGATAGCAAGGACAAATTGACTTTCCTAAGGGCAAGTCTGGGGAGACATCTAAAGAAAATGAAACTCAGTGAGGAATGAGTAGGATGTTTCAAAACCACCAGTTTTCACAACCAAGAAAGTAATTTTTGAGATCTCAACTGAAGCATCTCTTGCTCTGTGACACATAAATTAATTTCAGCCTGATGACAGGCTCACTTTTGGAGGGCTACGAGGAGCCATGTTAGTCTGTGAAGCCTCTGAAAGCCACTTCTGGCCACATGGTCCTTCCATTCCAGCAAGGAGCTTCTTCATCACTGCAGACATCAGAGGGAAATCTGCTTCCTCAAGCAACTGGTCTCAACCAGGTCAAGCAGCCTTTTCCAGAGGGACTTCAGCCTGGGAGACAGGCAGGTAGAATTTATACTAAATTAAAATACCTGGTCCTATTTATGTAAGTTTTAATGCTTGCACAGATTATTGCAAATTGCGAACACAATGTTTGTTGTGAGAGGTACACAACTGAATTTTCATCTTTTGCTTCTAAATAATTGGGCACCCATGAAAATATTTCCAAATATGAACGGGAGATACCACTGCTACAGGCTATGGGAATATATCATGCTTTAGGGCCTTCAGTCATGGATCTTTTCAGATATCTAGTGCCTCTCAATCACTGTCAGGTTTGCACTGAGGTACAGAAATTCAATAGGAATTTGAGCTATGCTGTCAATAACTAACGTAAACAGCAAGCAGAGGACAAATAGTAGTAATTCTTGTCTGAATAAATCCAGGCTTAACTTCTATTCCCTCCAGCTTGAACTGAAGCTTCCATTAAGCTACCAGGTTGCAGATCTTACTATTGCTACTTTGAACCTTGTAGTAACCCGTTTTTATTTTTATTGAACAGTACTTTCTTCTAATCACACCTACATGACTGCTTCTACTTTCATACGAGTATTATGTGTGTGGTCCTTCACTTTTGCCTTTCTCCTGTGTCATTTGTGGACTCATGCAGCAGCTTTGGAAGGCAACTGTCTGTGCCAAGGGTTAAAGTTTTGTTTGGGCTTGGGACCTATGGTGTCCCAAGATGAGTGCTGTGCTCTTGCCAGCTCACATGCTTCAGCAGAGTTTCACTGGATGCCAAAACTCCTATCCAAAGTACCCCAAGGTTTGAAAATTAGTATTTCAAAGATACAGGAGAAAGGGGGAAAATAAGAGTCAATTAAAAAAAAAAAAAAAAAAAACACTAGAAAAACTACTCTCTTAGAATACTTACTGAAAGGTATTAAAAATCTGTGTTCCTACAATTGGAAATGAGAATCATCCTGCCCCACCCTGGATACCAGATTTACATCCTTTCCTTCCCTCTGTTTATATTTTTTTGCTAAATACTATGCAATTTAATTTCCCTTCTCAGGTTCCTATGAACTTTTAGAGCTCATTCTGACTGATTCCTCTCATTGACCTCCTTTCCTCCCAAATCATCAGAAGGCAGGTGAAGCATGATGCTGGTTCAATATGTCAGGCTTTCCTAAGTGGCCAGAAATCCTTTGCTGCTACAACTCCAGATATCCTGATACAACCCTGAATAAAAAAACCCAAAAAACAAAAAACAAAAGAAATAATTGCAGCAGAACTGCAATTTCTACAGTGAACATAAAGCACGTGCAAACTATGACACAGGTGAAAACATTAGATGCTAGAAAAGATACTTACCTTTTGCTTTAGAAGAACTTAATTGAAAGTTTTAAAAAGCAGTTTAGAAGCCTTCTTGCTCAGTTGTTAGCTTCAATGTTTCATTGCTTTCCACGGAATAGAATAGAATAGAATAGAATAGAATAGAATAGAATAGAATAGAATAGAATAGAATAGAATAGAATATTTCAGCTGTAAGGGACCTACAACACTAATCTTACCCAACTGCCTAATTCATCTTGCCCACTTCAGTGCTGATCAAAAGTTAAAGCGTATTATTAAGGACATCATACAAATGCTCCTTAAACAATGACAGGGTCAAGGCATCAACCACACCCTCTAGGAAGCCCTTTCCAGGGTATCCTTCTGGTAAAAAAAATGCGTCTCTTCTCTTAGCTTTAAAAGATCAAGGAAGAGGAGACCTCCCAAGAATCCTTGTACAGCACTGGTATATCTCAAGCCAGATGGGAATATCTGAATTATATCAAAATGCAAACATTACCAAAGAATATTGATTTAAGCAACAAACAAACAAACAAACAAACAATACCTTTAGGCATGTAAGTACTTAGTCTTTTTGGGGTTTTAATGGGAGAAATATGCTTTGCAATAATATTTCTTTAGGCCATCTATCAGCTTTGTGGTTTTATGACAGAGGTGATCCTGAGTCTAAGCACATACATAGCAATGGAGTACATTTATGCCATTTCAGGTCATTGGAAACATAGTCCAGATTTTGGTAGGCTACAACAACATTAAGAAAACATTTACAAACTTAGAAGGAAGTTGTATAAAACAAGGACTACTGCACAAGGATGGTATGATTAACAACCATGAACTTCTGGCTCTTTGGGGTTTTTTCTCCTTGTAAATTAATGCAACTGGAACATATTATGGGCAGACATTAAGTCATAATTTGAAGCCTCCATGCCAGTGTTCCTGGAGCAAAGGGATAGAAAGAAGGGAAAATTAAGATCAGGTGAAAAGGCAGGGAAGCTGAGAGCTGCAGGTGACAGCAGGGCAGGCTCATGACAGAACTTGGTCATGGGCTGTGGACATGGCCAAGGTCATGCTCAGGCACTGGCCCACAGGCTATGGAACGATCAGTGGGTCCCATGGGCCAGGCAGGGTTCACTGGTGGCACAGTTCAGGCAAAGACCAAAAACAAGAGCCCAGCTTAAAAGCAGCTTCCAGGGCAGGTGGAGATGACCTCTCTTGCTGAGGCTTCAGCAGCTCAGGGTCTGGTGTACCAAACCTTCAGGTTTTGGGTTTTTTGTTTTGGGTTTTGTTTTTCCTTTGAAAATAGAAACAAAGTTATTGTTCATATTCTTCCACCTTGTCCAGCAGACCTGAGACAATGCCAGCAGGGGTTCTCTGTGTGAAGAACAAACCATGAGCAACCCCTGATGGATGCCCTCGTTCCCCACACTGCTCTGGCATAGGGTGGGGCGGTCTGAGGGTGCAGCCAGTTCTTGAACTGCTGGCTGCTGTGAGATGATGAGGGGAGCACCGGTATCCCAGAGCTCAGAGGGAACCCCACCTGCAGTCAAATGTTCACTATTTGGTTCTAGCACGAGGTAGCAGAAGGGAGAAGTCAACTCCAAGATTGCCTTTTCTGTTTACACCTTCCAAGCTTTGTCACTAACAAGATATTTTGCTGATATAGAACCTCTCATAATGTCTACACTTGAACCCTCTCACACACAGTGCCACCCTGGACTTCTTAGGATGTTTATAATTAGAAGCCTAATGTGAAGCAAGAAAACAGAGTTTCATCAACTAATCTGTACCACTGAATTTGGGTCAAGAATTCTGTACCACTGAACTTCTGAAGAGCTCTATCCTGCAAAATCAAGCAGAGACCAGTCAATGTGAATAATTTATACAGATGAAGCAGTGAAGTGAGACATGATCTTTAATTCTCTGGACAACCCCCCACTATCAACAACCCTCTATTTTGCAGTGTGATACCACACAAGTACCAGGTCCTTAACAGCCAACCACGAACAGCCTTTTTAAAACAAACCCTTCTCTGGAAGGCAGCTGTGTGTATCAGCAGGCTGATTACTTCAATCCAAAATTTTACATCTCAGATGGGCAGACGGACTGCACAGATGAAAACTGCTGTTCAGTAGGTAGGAAGAGCTGAGTTTTCTTTAAACATCAGGTTTTAGTCTGTTTCCTTATTTTCATGAATATAGTGTCTGTTTCCAGGGAAATGAATCTTTAGTAGAGAGCAAAAGCCAAAAGTATCAACATCCTAATCAGCAGGGAAGTGCAGAAGTGCCCAAGGTGAATGTAGGGATAGAAATCAAATTTAGGTGCTCTTAATTGCAAATTTTTCACCTTGCATTAGTCCTGGGCTGTTTCTGGTTACTTCTCTCTGTTGCTTGTCCTTGAGTCTGGAAGAAGAAGATTTTCTCATTATGATTGTCTTGTTCACCGGCAAGGCAGCAACAGCTGTCATAATGCAAAAGCCAGCCTGTGAAATATACTTAATTCTTAACTTAGTCAGTAGCTTCAGATGACCATGACTTCTCATTTATGTAGACTTCTTCATTTTAACTTGTAGCACGCAGAATGCAAACCTTGACTTTATTTCCAAGAAACTCAAAGCCAGTTTACTGTATCAACACAAGATTTAAAAAAACATTTCTTTCCTTACTTTCAGGTAAAAACAAGTTGAAATATTCCTTCTATGGCAGAATTCCAGCTGGTGGTTGACCAAGGAATAGCACAGCAAAACTGACCGTTGTAACCGACAGAGTTTTTAAACCTTGTAATGATACAGAAATCTGAAATCTCAGACAAGAAAGGGAAAGACAACATTTTTCTGCTTCTTCTGTTTTTTCTGCTCACATTCTCTGCAGACTGCAAGAAAATAAAATCTCTGCAGACATCCCTGCCCAGAACCAGCAGCCTGCATGTGGATGTGGGTCACCACCAGCCCTGGGGTCTTACCCAGTGTGACTTGGTACAGTCTGTTGAATCCTGTGATGGGATCCTGCTGTGTTCAGCAGGATCTTCATTCTGCCTGTATCTTAATTAGCTGGCACAATAAAGTTAGCTGACATTCAAATCTTGGAAGAGTCTGCTCAGGCTGAAAGAAGTTCCTTCCTGTCC
The DNA here is from genome assembly GCA_013397975.1 of Machaerirhynchus nigripectus. Classification (NCBI taxonomy): domain Eukaryota; kingdom Metazoa; phylum Chordata; class Aves; order Passeriformes; family Dicruridae; genus Machaerirhynchus; species Machaerirhynchus nigripectus. Next base: position 16,150 of record VZRQ01000193.1, on the reverse strand, counting down.
AATTGACCTGGAGTCTTGAAAGAAGCAGATCAGCTGTTCTCTTTTCTGGCTACAGCAAGTCACTGAAATAAAGTGCTTTGTTTGTGGCTGTATTTTTGTCCCTTAGTGCCAACTAAAGCCTTTCCGGGAGGTCTTTTAAGTTTTCTCCTGTATGAAGTTGGCTTTCTTGACTATTTATGCTTAGAGCTGTATATATAAACTAATTAAGGAAATAAATTAAGTTTATAAAAACTTTTTCTGTTAGGACCCACAATAGTCCTGAATTTTCACTATGCGTTTCTGCCCAAGTTTGGTCAGCAGGCTTTTTTATTTTGTACGAGTTCAGCTGAATTGTTTAATCAGGCATTATATGCAGGTGTCTTTCTCTCTCTCTCCTTTTGTTCCCCTTTTGCTTTCTTGCAGCCCAGTGTTTCTCCTGCTCTGTCCTCTTCTCACAGTTTCCCATGAAGTGGCTTTGGGAATGAACTCATTTAGTCTGGCATCTTTGGTCAGCATGGCAGCCTGGGGCCAAGCAGGCTTAGTGCTAAGTCCATGGAGCATACGCTGAACATCACCACCAGACTGTGACTCATTGAAAGGCATCGTTGTGTACAGGCCCCTTGTTGGTCCTGCGAGGGAGAATCATACCTCAGACAGCCTTGCTTTTGCCGTATCCCCATGTTTAGGCATTTTCATTCTTAGCACAGGTCTTAAAATTTTCTTTCTTGTCTGTATAGAGGAGCTGGCAGTGTCTGAAAGAATGATTTTTACGAGTTAAAGAATTAAATGGCAGGACTATCCAGTCCGTGCTTCCTTCCTGGCACTTCACCCAGCTTTTCTGTACCTATTCAATTCAGTTTAGTGAAGAATTGCATTCCCACTAGAATTGCATATGATGGTTCAGTAATTTAAAGTATCTTGTTGAGCTTCTCGTTTCTGTGTCCTATAAGGCTTTTTCTAAGGAAGCTGCAGCTGTTTTCTGAAGGAATGCAAGCTAGAGGAAGGATAACTGTCAAAGGAATTTCATCCTTAAGTAGTATTTTTGGTCAGTGGGAGTAAGTGAAGCAAAGACTTAGCCCCCAAGTCAGAGTGTCCAGCTGATCAGATGTCATGCTCTGTGTGCAGAGGTGCCTCTGTCCTGGAGTCCAGTCCATATGCCATATGGATGCCTACATTTTTCCAACTGCTCTGTATCTATACTCTATTCTTGTACGAAATCTATTGTTCTTTCTAGTTTGCAGTCAACCAGATTTACTGAAAATGCTGAGTTTCTTGTGGAATGTGATCTCAGGAGAAGCCTACACTGTCTCAATGGCAAGGTTAAGCCAAATAAATCCTAGAGTTGTTTGCAACACAGATGACAAAGAGGTTCAGAAATGTAGCTGTTGTGAGCATTACAAGACTGGCATGAAAAGATGGAGAGATTTCTAGATTTTCCTTAGAGATTTCTAAGGAAAATGGATGACTGAATCATTCTGCAGCCAGTGAAGAGCTTGGACAGTGATGAATGCAACAGAGGGAGCCAACAGGGAGCAGTGGTTTGTGTAGAAGTATACAAGATGGTCCAAGAGCCTTTTCAAGAACAGCATAACTATGTCACTACAACAGCAGGTGAGAGCCTGACATGAGCCTGTGTCTATGAAGTAACAGACTATCCTCTCCAAAAGGAAGTTTTTTATCTCCTGTGCTTTTGCAGCAATAAACTCAATTTTCAAGACATTTCCAGTGCAATAATAAGCAACACTGATCTTCCCTACACTGATCAAGAAGTCATGGAGCAGAGGTGCTTGGCTGGCCCTGATACTTACAAACCAGGACGAATTGGTCAGGGATCTGAAGATCAGAGACAAGCCTGGGTGCAGGAACCATGAGACGGTGGAGATTAGGACCCTTAGATGATGGAATAAGGCAAACAGCAAGACCACCTTGGACTTCCTGAGAGCAAAATTTGTCCAGAGATCTGGCTGGAAGAACTCCATGGGATATGGCCCTGGAGAGAGGAGGAGTCCAGGACAACTAGTGGATGTTCAGGGTAATCTCCTCCAAGCTCAAAACCCGCCCATGCCAACAAGCAGAAACCAAGCAAAGAGGGCAGAAGGTGAGCAAGGAGCTCCCAACAAGACACAGACATAAAAAGGAAGTGTACTGGAGGTGGAAGCAGGGACAGGTGTCAGGAGGATTGCAGAGATGCTGTCTGGTTGTAGAAATTGTCAGGAAAGCCAAAGCTCATCTGGAAGTGAATACGGCAACACATGGGAACACCAGCATGGAAGGTTTCCACAAGGACAACAGCAGCAAAGACCAGAGAAAATGTGGTCCCACTGCTCAAGTGGGCAGGGAGCGCTGTGACTAAGGCCAAAGAAGTACTCAGTGTCTTCTTCACCTCTCTGTTTACTGGTATACCTTGCTGACAGTAATCTCAGGGACCAGTGGGAAAGTCCAGGGCAAAGCACATTTACTCCCAGTGGAGGATGATTGGGTTAGGGAATATACATAAATAAACTGTACCTACAGGTATCTATGGCCCTGATGAAATGGACCCACAAGTGCTGGGGGTGCTGGCCTATGTCATTACAGGCTGCTTGTAATCAAAAGGGTGTGGAGGAGACAGCTGTGATTACTGGGAGGAAGCAAGGGTCTCTCCTGTCACCAAGAAGGGGAAGGGGAATCTGAGGAACTAGAGCCTGTGGAGTCTCACCTGAATCCCTGGGAAGGTGGTGGAGCAGCTAATCCTGGAAACCATTTCAGGGACAAGAAGGCGTCTGCAAGTAGTTGGCATGGACTTACGAAGGGAAAAACCTGCCCGACCAACCTAATGGCCTTCCACAACAAGGCGACTGGCTTGGTCTGTGTACTACAGGAAAGAAAGGCTGGGAAGCAGTTACTCAGAACGATGGCTAGAGAAAAACTAGGTTCCTGCTGTATGTAATAGATTCAAGAAATGTTTATTTAGCATAAATTTGGATGCCTGCTGGATAATTTTTATATTAGTGCTGACAGCTGCTTGCTGTAGCAGATGAAAGTACAGTGCTGCTGCCCTCTTTGTGCTTCTTTCTTATTCTGGTACTGAGTCTCCATTAGCATTTCTGGAAGAGTAAATACGTTGATTGGGAAAAGACGACTTTCTTTTAAATATTTGACATGGGTATGTTATCAAGACTTCAAGAGGAAAATGCAAAGATAAAGGAGATGCTGTTTGTCACTGTCTGCATCTTCAGACACCCACCACTACAAAAAATCTGCTTTATTTTTAGGAAGAACCATAATAGAGCTGACTGCCACTAAGTGACATCTCTTTTATGAGTGGACTATGTTCAGCAGCTAAGGTGAATTTTGCTGTAAGACTTGAGGAAATGTTTCTCACCTTTGACCACCTCCTTTTCTGCTTTGGTCACTGTCCCTGCCAAACAAAGGAAGGCAAAAACATGAGTAAAAACAGCTAAACAAGGCACAAATATCCAGAGTGCAACCTGTCCTGCTTCTGTCTCTGTTTCTAACAGAAACCAGTATTAGATATATTAGAAGAACATACAAGAAAGGCTGTCACTAACAATTCAGCACAAAAGAGAAGCCTTTTATTATTTTTAGCATTCTCATGGAGATGACACAATGATTTTTTTTTTATAGTAATTGACAGCCTTCTGTAGCAGGATGACATGCTGCCAATAACTGTTATCCAGTCCTTCCACAATCCTCCAAAATTATTTGTTTCACTTTTAATTTGTGACAATAGGTTCCATATGGGCTTATCTGCATGAAACCATTTCCTGATATTAACATGAAATGCTTTTCCTTTCCATTTGTTCCTGTTCTACTATTATAAACGCCAAATAAAGAAGGCGCTTTCCCCAGACTTATCACTCGTATTTTACCTTTCTGCGGATCCCTCTTTTTCATCATGGGTGAAATCCTGCCTAGAGAGAATTACTACAGTGACTTCTTTGAGCCAAACCATGTATCTTTTTCCCTTGATTCTTGAGCTACTGACTTTCTCCTTTGAAAGAAACTTTGCTTAACACCCCAGTGCTCTGTCATTCCTTTTGTTCTTGTGTTACTTTTACATCTGTCTTGAGCTACAGTGAGCAAAATCAAATGTTTTTTATAGACTGTACCATCACTGTGGTTATCTGTATTATTTGCTTGGAATAGAAAAAGATGTGTGCCTGAGTGGGAGGTAAAAAAAGACTGTTAGGTGAGATATATTAGGAAGTATCTAAAAAGACTACTGTTGCCAAGTTAAATTTTTGATTTTCAGTCGATTTCTGTATATTAAATTTATATGCACCCAATTATGAAAAGTTATTATCATACTTTCTGTGATTTCTTTTAAAAGTTTGATCTGTGTGAAAGCTTAGCAAGGTCAGGTGTTTCTGACAAATTTCAGTGGGTACAGGACTTCAGTGCAGATGCCCAAGAAACACTGGCATTTCTGGCTTAGTGATGGGCAACATCAAAGGCACGAGTGTTTCTCCAGAGCTGCAGGTGCCTCACACTTCAGGATGTTATACCCCAGCTGCTCCAGGACAGATCATGGGAAACAGAATCAGCAAACCAGCGGCCTTTACCTGGAATTGATGTGTTAAAAGATGTTTTCAGGAATTGTATGGGGTTTTTTTGCATGATGTTGACTTTGTGTAGAAACATTTTCCTTGTAGGTACCAAACCCCCAGATGACTGGCACTTAACCTTTCTCTCACCTGTGTCTTCATGATGAGGGACACCTGCCACAGGAAAAAGACACTTGAAGTGTTTTGTCTTTGTAGGTGGTTTCAGTCCAATTAACAAAGTAGGCTAATTCTGGTGAATGCATTTATCTTTGTGACATATCCAGGCAATCTAAGTAGGACGAGGAAACTGATATATTGCTGATCCTGAAGTGATACTTTAGGCATTACAGGCTTACCTACCACTGTCCGTGCAAACAGTAACTATATCCTTGCCCTTAGCTGACACCAACAAAACTCTGTTTGTGCTTGAAGTCTTCAAAACAGGCACAAAATTCATAGGAAGAGCTAGGAAAATTTTTCTGCTATTTTTCCATGCAGCTCTTTCTCTCCTCTTAAGCAGTTCAGCAGTAGAGAAGATACTTGGCAGACAGAGAACCACAGCCATGAAAGAAGAGAAGTTCAGTTGATGCCGTCATGATTTTTTGTCTTTTTTATATACTCCTTTTATATACCATTTTATACAGCTTTTACATATCCTCAGTGCTTTTAGCCCACATATTTGTAATTCCTTAAGTCTGATAACTTAGTGTAGACCCAATATTACGTTAAGCCAGGAGACCAGACATCCTGGAGATCTCCCAGATGGAGGCCAGAAAGCCCTAGAAACCACAGTCCTCTCTAGAACACATCCTGTAAACTAAGATAGGCCCATCCAGCGCAGGATTCCTCAGGATGGGGGGTTCATTCAAGCCTCTCACTGGGGAGCCTTTGATAGATATGCTAATTTGCAAGGCCTATAAATTGTCTACGTGATCTATCGTGGGGGTGCATTTCGGTGTGCATTTCGGCGCATTCCACCTGGATGAAGTGGTGCACCTAAGGATTCTTAAATAAATACTGAGGTAAAAACCCTTTTCCCCTTAACCGCATTTGGCTCTTAATTGTAAGACCAAGGAAAAGCAACACAGTAAACATCTGAGAGCACGACCATGTTACACAGTTTGGAGGACAACCATTTTCTATGAGGTAGGCTTTTTTAATGAGGATACACCGTGTTCCTGTTGGGGTTTCCGGAGTTCTTTTTTTTTTTTTTTTTTTTTTTTTTT
>VZRQ01000192.1:168934-180979 GCA_013397975.1 Machaerirhynchus nigripectus | reverse complement strand
TCACACCAATTCTCCTTTCACAAATTTTACCTCTCGCTTGGCATTTTCAAATCTCGTTCGTTCCTCTTCTTGTTGAGCCTGCAGGGTGGCAACTTTCTGCCTCATCTCAAGCAGCACCTTCTCGTGCTCCTGCTCTCTCTCTGCCTTCTCTTTTTCCCATTGCTCCAGTGTCTCCTTCATCTCTGCATGGTGCCTTTCCCGCTCACTTGCCTGAGGACAGGAGGAAACACCTTCAAGATGAAGTCTCCAGGTAAGCTCCTTGCTGAAAAATATGAAGCTTCATCCCTCCCACAACCCCCAGCCTGAAAAGACAACAGCACTGGTTTTCTGCTCTCCAGAAACCGTGTCCTGTCAGGGAATTTAAAAGGAGGCTCAGCACGTGCAAGAATCACAGAATCATGGAATCATTTCTGTTGGGAAAGACTTTCACAAGCATTGCGTCCAACCATTCAGAAAAGGAGGTGTCACCTTCCCCTCTCTGATGCCCCAGCCACAAGGACTGAAGGACCGGGGCCAGCTCCATTTGCTTCCAGCCCAAAGCTAATCCCTCTGTCCACCGTGGAAGCACAGCAAGGAAGGAACCGAGTTCCCATGCCTGCAGCCAGCAGCACTGTCGGCATCTGCTCCATGCTGGCATCTGCTCCGTGGCAGGTGGGACTCAGGGATGATCCTGCCCTGGGCTGCCACGCTTTGGGTGGGCACCGCCCAAGCTGCTCTGGAACTCATCTTACGCCCTCCCAGAAGCCGTGGCTGCATTTACTGTCCCAGCACCATCCCGTGGGTCTTCACGCGCCCCCGAGTCCGAGCTGCTGGCTCTGCTGCCCGGCCCAGCAGCGGGAGGCCCCTGGCAGAGGATTGCTGCCCTTTCACACCCTCTGGCTCTGCTTGTGCTAAGCCAGCCCACAGAGCTGGCCTGGACAATTCAGAAGCGAGTTGTCTCCTACCAGGTCTTGCAGGAGCTTGTCTGTTTCCAGTTGCTGAGCAGCTCCCTGAAGCCTGAGGCTTTCGTGACACTGCTGCTCTGCTTGCAAGAGCTGTTGTGCTGTGTCTTCCTGTTCCTGCTTCCTGAGAGCTCTCTCTGCTTCCAGCTCACGTTGGAGGCACTTCACTTCTCCTGCAAACATGACCAACAGCAAGATTCAGAGTCTTTACTGACTTTACTGACCTCAGGACCTTTCAGTGTCAGCGTAGGAGGGCCCTGCCTCCAGCCCCACCGCTCCTCAGAAGCCCTGTGGACACAGGAGGCTTTACAGCAGCTTCTCTAGGCAGGGCCGGCACCACAAACAAAGCACACGAGGTTCTCACCTTGTATCACCTCCTTGGCCTGCATGACTGTGAGCACTTGAGCCTCCAGATGGTTCCTGGTGATCTCCAGCTGAGATATCTGCTGCTGAGCAGCAAACAGGCTGGATTCCAGGCCCTCCTTCGCTGACCTACAGTTTGCAAATACGGAGAGACATGAGTTGCTTGCTCCTGACACCCACAGGCAGTTATTCCAGGACGACGTGGCCCAAGATCCCCACACCTGAGTAAGCAAAATGGGTCACATGGAAACTGGTACAGAGAAGGCACGTTTGTGCCTTTTCAAGAGCAAAGCAGGGCCCTCTGAGGGAGTGCCCAGGCCTTCCTTATGGCCTGGCATAGCACAGCCAGCCCAGCCCAACTTGACCTCAACAGCCAAGCCTACATCTGAAAAGCAGAGAGGATACTATAATCCCCTGTGCAGTGCTTACAGGCTTTATCATTATAGCCCTTCAGCCCAGTCCTGCCCAGGGTCTGCTCCCCGCCTTTACCTGGTCTCTGCCAGCTGCTTGGAAAGGTCTTGTCGGTGCCGCTCCATGGCTGCCAGTCGGCCCTCAAGGGCAGCCTTCTCCCGGCCCAGCAGCTCCTTCTCTCTGCACACCTCGGCCAGTGCGAGCCCTTGGCCGGAGGATTCCTGGCGCAGCTGCTCCAGAGCCCGGCTGGACGACTCTTGCTGCTGGGAAACCTGGAAGCGGGACAAGGTACAGCTCGAGCCCTTCCTCGGGAGCCCTGTGCAGAGCCAGCCAGTGCCTCGCGGGCAGCCAGAGGACGAGGAGCTCCTGTGCTCTGGGCTCAAAGTTCCACAGCATCTGCCCTCTGCAGCTCTGAAACCCTGGGCTGCCAAAAGCCTCAGGCACTGTTACCTTGGAAGTGCTGTGTCAGGCCCTGCTGGCTTGCCTGGGACCAGAGAGCTCCTTCCTGACAAACATCCCTACTCCAAATTCCGTGCTGTCACCCAAAAATACTGCATCTTCCACAACTGCCACTTGGCAAACAAAATTTCTATCAGGATCTATTCCAGTACTGGACATTTTCAGGAAGCTTGAGGAAAGCAATTTTGCTCGCTGAAGCCAGTGAAAATGTACAGGATTTCTCCTACTAGAACAAAACCCACATCAAAGTGTCCTCCACCTCCTCCAGTGGGCAGAGCAGCTCTCTGCAATGAGGGGATGCTTGGCAGGGAAACGGCTTCTGTGGTGAGCAGCCATTTAGTGACTGATGGAAGTCTGGCTGATGTGGCCAAAGCAGACTCTATTTGTGCAGCAGTTCACACCAACTTTACCATTTCCTTGTCTTACACAAACAAGGTGTCTAATGGCCCTTGCTGGTATTCAAGCCTGAAGAGTAAACCGTGGGTTTGAGCTCTTTCCTTCAAAAGCAAAACCTCTGCTGTGTATTTGCCAAACCTACCACACACTCCAGAACTGAGTGCCTGACAGAGACCATCAGAAACAAACCCTTCTCTTGCAGCTATCCTGTAACACCCAACCCAAACCTCCCCTGGCACAGCCTGGGGCCGTTTCCTCCTGTCCTGTCCCTTGTTCCCTGGGAGCAGAGCCCAACCCTCACCTGTCTCAGGGAGTTGTAGAGAGCAAGAAAGTGTCCCCTGAGCCTCCTTTTCTCCAGGCTCAGCCCCCCCCCAGCTCCCTCAGCCGCTCCTTGTCACACCTGTGCTCCAGACCCTTCCCCAGCTCTGTTTCCTTCTCTGGACACGCTCCAACTTCATGACAAAAAGCATCAACAGAAATATGCAGACCTGGTTTTTTGCTTCAGAAAAGGATTCAGAGCTACACAGTTTGATTCTTTTGCCACATCTTTTGCCACCCACTCAGATTCATGGACAACACAATCATCTCTTTGAAGTTTATCAAGAGCCAAAAAAGAGGCCAACAAAGACAGGTGAACTAAAATATTCTGTAGAAGCAGGGGACAACTCTGAGAACTGTGGAACAGCTCTGCAACCTACCCACACACTTCCAAAAAGGAGCAAACAAATGCCTGTGACCTCTAGCACAACCATGTGTCCCCTTGACAAAACCACTGCAGAAGCCAACAGGTAAAGCTTCCCTCATCCACGCAGCCAAATGTCCACATGGATACACCATACTTTTGGTCTCACCTGACGGAATTTCTCCTCGGTTTCTGCTTTCTCCTCTCCCAGTGTCCTCAGCTCCATCCACAGCTCCTCCCGTTGCTCCTCTGCTTCCTTCAGCAGCTGCTCTAGCCGGGCTTTCTCTAAGCAGAGCTCTTCATTTGCTCTTTCACAGTTGTTTAGCTTCTCCTTCTCAGAGACCTTTGCTCTCTCCATCTCATCCACTTTAGCAGACAGAACTTCCTTCTCTTGCTCCAGCTACAATCACGGAAGCATAGAGGAAATAAAGTACAGGAAAAATTACTATGAAAGACTGGCTCGGACACAAAAGGAACACTGCCACAGTCAGCTGGTCAGACTGTCCCAAGGCAAGAAGGCTGAGAAGCAGCAGCAGCTGGAGACAAACACCTGGCAACATCTCTGCCAACTCTGCTCACCTGCCACACGTGTTTGTTCAGCTGCACTTTGTCCAACGCAAGAGCTTCATTGATGCTGCTCATCTTGGCTGCTGCAGCCTGTAGATCAGCTCTTTCAGCATTCAGCTTGTTCTGAGCCCCTGTCAGCTCTGCCACGGACCGCTCTGCCTGGAGAGGCAAAACAACAGTGGGACAACAAGGGCAGCAAAATCCTGGACTGCAGGCAGCAACTCCACCTTCCCTGCCTGTCTCTGACTTACCCCCAGGGCAGAGCTCCCGATAAGCTCATGGGGACCAATGACCCCAAAGAGCCTGCCTGGTTGGATCCCCATTTTCCAAGAACAACAACAGTGTCCCTGTCTTCTACTGCCAGAAATGGCACCTGAGGTGATCTTGCTGGCACAACTCCCTCTCCCACAGGTGCTGCCTAGGAATAAGGTGTCCATACCTTCTCCAGAGCCATGGCAACCTCATCCTTCTCTTGCTCCAGCAGATCCTTCTGAAGCTGCAATTTCTCCAGTGTCTGTCTCTTGACCACCAACTCGCTCTGCAATAATGAGTGTTTTTCCTCAAGTGCAGCCAAATCCTTCACTCTGTGAGGAGGGGAAAGAGGTTTTTACAGAAAAGCAGTCTGTGCTACAAGAGAGGAGCAGGCACCATTCGTTCCTTTACACAGGGCCTCCTCAAGCCCAGCACTGCCCAGAGAAAGCTTTAACACTCACAGGAGTTCCTGCTCACGGCACGCTCTCTCCATCCTCTCCTGCTGCTCTGTCTTTTCTGCCTGGGCTGCCTCTTCCCTCAGCTGCAGCTCAGTGTTACTCTGACGCAGACATGAGGCTTCTTGCTCCATTAATCCAAGCTGTTGCTGTAGGTTTTCCCTAGTTTTCTCAAGGTTTGCACAGTCACTGCAGAGACAAGGCTCAGTCAGAAGAATGAAGAGACCTGAGGAGTCATCGATCCCATTTTCAGCACTCCAGATGGAGCTGGGGACAGGGGGCCATTGCTCTTTCCCTCCCAAGGAAATCCTCCAGAGGCAAAGGGAAAGGAAGGCAGGATTTTGCCTTCCTTCAGTGAGAAGCGGTGGCTGGGAAGGGGCACCCAAAGAACAAATTCAGGGAAGCAGCACGGCGAGAGGAAGGAGTCTTCTATTCCAACATCGCTGTGCATCTCCCAGCCAGCCTTGGGAGTCACAGCAGAGCATGAAAAGCCCTGACAGGACAATGCCTGAGAGCCACACTGAGGCCTACACATGGTAGGGCAGGTGAGTTCTTCACCCAGAACACCTCTGAACTCCCACACCTGCAAGCAGATTGCCTCTGGAATGCAGGAGGAGGAGGGGGAGGAGGAGGAAACGCTCACCTTGTGAGTGTTTCTACTAAAGACTGAAGGTGCTGTTGGTGGCTGCTGGACTTCTTGCATTTCTCCTCCAGTTGCTCAAGCCTTTGCTGCACCTCCCTGCATTTCTCTTCCTGATGTCTCTGCTGCTGCAGCAGGAAATTGTTTGAGTCCTGCCTAGCAGAAAGCTCTTCTCTCAGGGCCTGCAGGAACGGGCAGGGAAGGAGCACAAACGAACAATAAGGAGCAGGGAAGATGGCTCCAGAGAGCTGGAAGAAGCAGCTAGCAGAGACAGCTCCCCTGAAGGCAAAAGCTGTGCTGAGGGGGTGGGCATCAAGGAGAGAAAAGCAGTAGAACACAGAGCTGCGGAGACCAGCAAGGCAGTGCAGGACTATGAGTATGAAGGCAAAAAAAAAAAGCACCTCAAGTGGCTGAGAGAATGGAAAGGTGTCGAGCTGAGCAAGGCCTCAGCACTGAGCCTGTGGCCACTGGGGAGGACACAGAATTCTCACCCGTGTTGCCCCTCGCATCCTTGCCAGTGCTTCCAGAACCAATCCAAAGGCATGCCCTGTATCAACAGATCTTGGTGCTGAGAAGATGTCCCCAGAGTGTGCATGCTGGGAACTGTCAGTGCAGATAATGCTGACCATGCTGTCACTGTCGTCTAACACCACCTGAAAGCCCACATCCAGCTGTTAGTCTCTGCTCCTTTTACTTGGTTTTCTTTATCCTGTTCTCCTTTTCCTCCCATTTTACCCTGGAGTCATTAAAAAGTCAATTCTCTCATTTCTTCAGTCCACAAAGGTTTGTCCCTGTGGCTACAAGTACTTCAGCTACCTTCACAAGTGTGAAGTGGCTGGAGGCTGCCCGAACACTCATTTTCTTGCAGCTGTGTACAAGAGCTGACAATTAAACTCTTCTCTATTAAGAAAACTTTAGGACTAAGCTAAGGTTACCCCTGAAAGTTGTGATTCTGGGGAGATTATAATGGTCAGTGAACACAGAGGGAAGGAGTAGAGTTGGCAAGTGCATCGACTGAGAAAGTGACCTTTCATAAAGATCTGAAGAACAACAGAGTCATTGCTCAAAGAGGGTGGGGGAATTGCCCAAGAAACACTGGAATACAAATGTCAAGTAGCACACTCAGGAAACACAGTCCAAGAGAGACCTTAGTGGGGTGGTGAAGGCAAAGTTTCTGAAACTTCTAGTGACTCAGCTGAATTGTCACAGGACAGCAACGCACAAGCTAGAACAGGTTCTGTGTCAGAAAAGTGGTCTAAAAATTAAACAGGCAATGGCAGTTAACACAGATAGTACACATTATGTATCTCTAGTCCCTGGGCCAGTCTGCTGCCCCGCTCAAGTACTTTAAAATCAAATTTACAGGAATGTGGTCCCTGTACTAACTCAGTACTCACCTCAGTGATATTTTTTATGAGCTTTTGAAGGAAAAGGTTCTCTTCTTTGGCACTGTTAGTCAATGAAGCTGCAAATTCTTTCTCTATCCAACTTGATTCCTGAGAACAGAATAAAGAAAGTGTGGGCAGGGAAGAGCTGCTCCCATCTGCAGCGTTCCCATCCTCGGTAGCATTGTCACACTGGTAAGTCTCAGCTCTGAGAATCTGGAATCACTATTCCAGTACATTCCTGCCCATAACTATTCCATTTCTTCTTTGCTAAAACTAAGAGGACCAACAGCTAGTTTTTACAGACTGCTATTAAACTGTCAGTTCCGAGGAACTCTGATTCCCAGAGACCTAAAGCCATAGGCACAAAAGCATTGGTGCCACCCCTGAGAGGAAGACACCTGAACTGTCTGCAGTTCCTCTGCCACTGTCTACACCTGGACTGACTTCACATCTGCCAAAAACACAAGGAATGTTTTGGCAAGATGCCTGATATTCCCATACACTGGGCATCTTTACCACTGTTTCTCTTGAGGAAGCCACACCTCTGTGTTCAGGCTGGAGAACAAAGACTGGGCTATCTCCCACACAAAGGTAAAACATACTAGAATCTCCACTGTGTCGTTAAGTGTTTTCATGGTCTTCTCCTTCTCCTCGTTCTGCTTCTGACACTGTACAAGCAAGGCTGAGAGCTCCATCACCCTGAGAAGAGAAGGTCTACGTGCCATTCCAAAAGCTTTGCACACCAGCACCTGTTAAAGAGCCAAGCAGCTCCCCAAAGCACAGCAGAGAAAAGTTCAACCCAGGAAACACAGCAAAGGCAATATTCATCTCTACAGGTTAATAGGCTTGATGTTGCAAAATGGCACTTCTTGCCCCAAAGGCCTCTGCACTCAGTCCTGCAAGGAACTGTCAGCACAGAGGTGCTACAGTGCTTACGATGGCCCCAGGCAAATTCCTCCCAACTCCTTCAGCACAGTCCTGAGAAGTAAAAGGGTTGTACAAGAAACAACCCTCTTTATGCTGAACTCAGTTTTTCACAGAGAATCAGTTAACAGCAAAAGCACTATCACAGACCATCTCTTTTCCAGTCTTGTCTTAGTTGGAAGAACTTCTGTCAGGCAGATACTTTTTTTCCATCCTTTCTGTTGAAGGCAAGAGTTTGACTGGGGACACAAACAGGGCTGTGCAGAATGGGTATATTCTAATGTAAGCACAGCCCATCTGTGAATCCATGAAGCTGCCACAAAAGATAAGGTCAGTAATAGCAAAGTAAAAACACCTTTACCTGTCCTGAAGCTCTTTCTTCTCCATGTCCCACCTGACTTGTAAGGCCATCACTTCCTGAGCTGTCTGGTTTATTTTTGGTTCCACATGCTGCTCTGCCTGATCCTTCAGGACAGGTTTACCCAGAGTGATGGACTCCCTGAGCTGCACACAGGAGTTCAGGCGGGAGCAGTTCACAAGAATAGACCCAGAAAGCCTCATCTGTTCCGCCTTCAGCTCTGACAAATCTCTGAAGAAGTACCAAGAAAGAGCAAAGATCACTCCACCATCTTTAGCAGCTGACTCACTCCTGAAGCATGCAATCATGCAGATATGGCACAGGCCAGAAGGCCTCAAGCACCTCTAATTACTCTTATTAACATACTCTAATTATCATTAATAGATATCAGGAATTTTACCAAGATCCCCAGCTTTTATACACTGTGCTCTTAAGTGCTCTGTAATCATTCCCACTCGGACTGCTAAGAGGCTCAAGACTACACCTATATAATAAAACATTTCAGGAAGGTGGTGTAAGAATCAGCCTGAAACGCTGCAACATAAAAGCACAAACAACACAAGGACTAAATAGCAGATCAGGCAAGCTCTATACAATAGGGAAGACTTATAATCAACTAAGACAAATGGCTGACAGCAACCCAGAGCTTGAAACTGCATGCTGACACCAGAAGAAAGTACTATTATGGCTACACTATTTTTCTTGGTGTAGAAATCAAATGGGACAAACGAACCTCAGAGAGCCCAAGAACAACAAAACAATCATGAAAACAGGTGTCAAACTAAGCAAAATAAATGGGACAAATGCAGTAACAGGGTAGAGACTATTCTTTCCCTCAACAATGCTGGAAGAGGAGTAAGTGGATACAGACTGACAGAATAAATGCATGCTGGAAATGAAAAGGGAAAAAATATGCATTAATGATCTTCTCCTAGGAGCAGTGGGAAAAGAAAGCTGGTAAGATTTTTTAAAGGCAGGGGTTCATAATTTTGTAAAAGGGACCTCTCTATATGCTGCATGCACAACTTCAGTGAGTCTCTTCCCAGGTGTCCACACATTCCTGTGCCTGTGTTCATATGCCCACACATCACCACAGGGCCTCTGCAGCCCTCACGGCCCAAGCCCTTCAGCTTTATCTGAAAACCGGCAGCAAATAACTCTTCTAAGAACAGCCCAAAGCATGCCAAATGGCATTGCTTCTGACTAAAAAGGCAAAACCCTACCTCTTGCTGTAACTAATGCAAATCGAGGTTCAAAAAGCAGGACCTAAAAGCAAGCAAGCCACACTTTTTCTGCAGGAGATCTCGCCCTAACTTCCACTCACCGGTCCGTGGCAGTCTTCATCTCCAGGAACTGGCGGCGGAAGGTCACCACCTGACGCCACACGCTGAGCAGACGGTTATGTTCCCCCCTTAAGTAGCTGTCATAAAGCTAAACATGCAAAGACAAAAAGAAATGCCAATTCAGCCTTCAATGTCACTGTAACATCTCTCAGATAGGAGAAAGTGAATCACCATCATCAGGTGCCCTTTAATAACTACTGCACCAGGGGCATCAGGGACTGAGAAGGTACCACAGAGGCTCACAGCAGACCTGCCAAGAAGGGAACATCCACACTTCTCCTGTAGCAGTGGGTGGCAGCAAAGCAAGCTGATCATGAATCATCACCTTGCCTTGCAGAGGTGTCTCAAAGTCTTGGCAGAGGAAGACAAACACAAGCCCCTCCAAGCCCAGTGTCAGGTTGACTCTCGACAGGTGGTCAGTACGGGACACCTGTCTTGTTCCTCTGTTGGCCACTTTGGATCTGAACCCATTCAGACCTCTCTGGTCTCCATTGCTCAAACCAAGGATTTAGGAAGTATTAAAGGGAAAAGCATTCCTGTGACTGCCCTACAGTGCCCAGTTCTGTCTTCAGGACGGAGCAGTGAAGTCACAGCAGGTGGGCATCTCCCCCGGGCACCATCTGCTGACACTCCTCCCTCCCACACCCCTGTCCAGCACCAGTACATCCTCAGCAGAGCCACAACTTCCACACAGCAAGTTCTCTATGCCAGGAGCAGAACGCATTCCCATTTCCCTCTGACATCACGGCTGGCACTCCTGTAGCCTATCCTCACCTGGCGTTCACTGCGCCATTCACTCTCCTTCAACTCCAGCTCCTCCCGGGCCCTCATCCAATCCACTGTCAGTTTTCCAACATCTTCTTTGAGGGCGGAATTAACCTCACTGGCTTTATCAAGGTGCTCCCGCAGGAGAGTGTTCACTTCTGCCAGGTTCTCACACCTTGGAAAGAGGGAGAAACAGCAACGAGGTCACTGAACAACAGCTCTCCAGCATCCCTGTGATTTTCCAGCTCCCTCAACACTGACTTTGTTGTCTGAGAGGCAGTAAAAGCACTTTCTAGGGTTAACTAAGATTTCTTTGTGATGAAAACCTCATTTGCTTCTCTGTGCTTTGAGCCTTCAATTTCCATCTATGATTTTGGTTTCCCCTTCAACCTTGACAATGCCCACAGGTAACAACTTGCCCCCTCTTCAAGCTGATGGTCACTGGGTGTATCACCTTTCTCTAGAACTGTCCAGACTTGTTCATCTACTGAACCACAGAATAATATAGGCTGGAAAGGGACCTTTCACCCGGAATACACACACCACCTCCCCACTCAAAGCAGAGCCATTCAGCACACAGCACTATTACTGCACCACAGAAAACAGATTGTGGACCTTTCTCCTGTCAAAGCAGCTTGCCCAACCGCTTCCCATGGGGAGACCAGGTAGCACCGACAGGTTTTCCCTCACTTCCACGAGCATCCAGGATACCAAGTATGAAGAAATGCTTCTTCCTTATACCTTTGCTGCTCCTCTTCCACCTGAAGCAGTGCTTTCTCCAGGCTGTGGTCTGCTGTGGCTTCCCACCTGCCTGGAAGGGATCCCTTTAAGAAGAAAGGAAATGTTTAGTCAAATGCTGGTGTTTCCTTCACCACTGTCAGCATCCACCATTTTCCTGTCCATTTGTTGGGTATCTCAGGAGCTCATGGCTTCTTCCAGGTGTAACAGTGTTGTGACTACAGGGAGGAAGGGACGGGAAGGGTGTTACTCAGTCTAAGTAGCTCTCCTCACTCTCCCAGTGCTACGTATCCTCAGTTCATGACCTCAAGTGCTGACTTTGACTTGAAGCCTGGGAATGCTCTCCTATTCTCCTACTCTTTCATTTCTAGGTTTACTTTAGCCATGAAGCAGAACTAAAAGCATAGAGCCAGTTCTGTATGTTGAACACCAGCCTTCCTGCCTTCCAAAATGCTGTTTCAACTGGTTCTTTCTCCAGGACAGCTGTATCATGTAACACACAGCACAGTCCTCTCCTGAGACCCAGGACAAATGTAACTCCAATAAAGCACTCCTACACAAAATTAAAATCCTCAACTGGGTTTTCTGGACTGGCATTTCTGGGACTACTGACTGCTCTAAGAATGGCAACTGGACAAAACACTGATGGGAAAACTCACAGCTCTTCTCTAAAGCCTCAGACAGTAAAAATCTGCTTTCCCGTCATTGGCTTGTGGAGGGTTTTTATTGGTCTGCATGTGGGAACATTAGATACACTCTTTAGTTCACAACCTGCACACTCACCCCTCCAGCTTTCACTTGCTGCTCCAACTCTCGACACCAAGTCTGGTACTGCAGTACCTGAATGGATACAGAGAATGAAGACGAGAGCAGCAGCTTGTAATAGACTCCGCTTTCCCTGCATTAACTTTTCTCTGAGTCTGTACAGCCCCAGCAGAGTGATGCTGATACACTCAATAAGAAGTCACTGCAATACAGGGAAGTTTCACTTTAATATGACAGAGATTGAGGCGGTGTTTCTTTTACACGTAGCGCTGTCTGCTCACCTGAGGCAGAGACAGCAAGCAGAACGATGGGACAGGTGTTGGCAGCTCTGCCTGACCTACGGCCCCCACGTACCCCCAGCCAACGTTTGGCTGTTCAAGGTGGTCCTTGAAGCGACCGAATGAGTTTTCAAACTTGCTTTGCAAGCAAACCGGCCCGACTCCCGCCCGGGACAAACCCTGCTAACGGGGGCGAACGGCAGCGATGCTGCAGGCACCGAGCTCAGGAGGGTCTCGGCAGCGAGACTGCGGAGGGACGGGCGGTCCCGGGGCCTCCCCGCCCCGAGCCCCGAGATCGGCGCCGCCCGCCCGGGGAGGCC